>NDGM010939695.1:0-17174 GCA_002564305.1 Octomys mimax | reverse complement strand
GTCGGGGGCGGCGGCGGGCGGACGCGGCTCACCGTCGGGCTTCCTCCGCAGCCTCGCCATGCGCCCCGCAGCTCGCCGCGGCCTCCTCCTGGCCTGGAGCGTCGCCTTCCTGCCCTGCCTCGCGGGTGAGCGGTGTCCCCTGCGTCGGCTCCCGCGGCGGCCCGCCCGTGCCCCCGTCGCGTGTGGCCCCGGAGGCCGCCGGCACCCACGGGGCGAGTGGGCCGCGCTCCTGCCCCGGCCGCCTTGGAGAGCGCTGCGCCGCGTCCGCGGGCTCCCAGGGCGTGCGGAGCTCGCGTGCGGACGTGGTGTGCCCTTCCTGTGGAGGGGGCAGCGATAAGGTGCTCGCGCGGGGGCAGGCGCAGGCCTGCGCGGGCGGTCCCTGCTCTCCCTGCGGTCGCGGGTGTGCCCGGGCTGCCTGCAGACGCAGCCTGGGCAGGGCCGTTCGCCTGGCCCCACGTGAGCATTATAACCCGCCTCCTGCCCGCTGTCACCGGGCCGACCCTCCACCTCCCTGTCGCCCCATGTGTAGTCCACTAACTCAGCCAGGGGGCTGTGTCTCACACCTCTCCTTTCTCCTTCGGCCTGTTTCTCATCTTTCATGAGAAAAAGTCATGGCTGAGCCCCTCTTTCTCTATGCTGTCCTAGCGGACCATCCATCACAATAGCAAGTAATCATTATTGAGCCTGAACCAGTGTAGAATTTTTATAAGAAAGGGCAGCATTTATTTAGATAAAAAAATAAAGAGGCAAGGGTCTACTGTCAATTGTACAATTGCTGTTAGCTTGAGGAAAATAAAAGTGTTGACAGGAATGCAGTGTGCTCATTCTCCCTAGCTAGCAAATCCCAGTGTATGCCAAGCTGTTCTCTTGTTCTGTCTTTTTAAATGTTCATGTAGAAAACTACATTGAGGACCTATGGGAATAGCTGTAGAGGAATAAGTGTGCTTCTTGTAAAAAGGCAGACCGGTATGTAATGATGTTTTTAATGCTTCAGAGGCCTAACTTTTGAAACAGCAGTTGCATTTCACTAAGTTGATACTTGGCTGCTGGGGTAGCAGGTTTCTAAAATACACATGTAATGTATGGAAGTTCAGGTTGGCTAAAGGGCTGCTTGGCCAGCATCTCATCGTCCATTCTGATCATATGGCAAGAAAGGGAGATGTCAAAATTATATTTCTTGATGGTAACTTTTCCATTAATACATCTGTAAAACGTTTCTTTGTAAATATTATGTGTTCTGGTGTGTCTAAAGATTCAAAACAAAATGGCCCCTGCATTTCCTGAAGATGTTTAGTAAGAGCCTGGTAACTAAGCGTCTGAGGAAGAAATGGGAAATGCAGAAAGAGGTTTTGTCTGGTTGCATATGATCTTTGCTCTTTCTAAGCTCTGTGAGCTCTGAAATATATTTTTGGGTTACTTCAGTGTGTTTGATGAGACAGCTTGATATTTTTATCAAACAAATGACTTTCATATTGCAACAAATCTTTGTAAGAACCACTTAAGATTCTCTGAAAAAGGGGGGGAAAGGGTGAGAATACTTTTACATAAAATTCCAGCTTTTTTTTTTCCTAGTACTGGGAATCTTACACTTGCTAGGCACTTAAGCCACTGAGCTATATCCCTGCCCTGGTCCCCCCAACACACACACCAGGGATCAAACTCAGGACCTTGTGCTTGCCAGGCAAGCACTTACTCCATTGAGACATCTCCCCAGCCCTTGTTTTGGTTTTTGAGAGAGTCGTACAGTATCATCCAGGTTGGTCTTGAAGTGATCCTCCCACCTCAAGGAATGGCACTTTTGTACCCACTAGAAATAGATGGCAGTGACTGCTGTCCCACACTGCAGTTTTGGGCTCATTCATCATTGTAATCCATAGTGACTGAGCTGTCCTGAGTCCCCAGCCATGTTTGGCTGCTGAGCACTTGAGATGACACTTGTGGTGAATTTTAATGACATTTAATTTTGGCCCATTTACAGTGAAATAGACACATTGGAGGAGTAACTTCAGAACAGGATGGAGTGGGAAAGAGCTCAGAATATGAGAGAGGGAGATGCAGCCTATTGCTAGGGCTACATATTTCTATCAAATTATTAAAGTCTCTGGTGTTAATAATTGGCATTCTTTTTATGTTTTGTTTTCTTTTTTGGCTACTTTTGAAGAGTTGTTTTCTCTGATTTTAGAAATTACTTTTGGCTCTAGTTTTTTAATTATTTTTGACTGGACTTCGTCCAGCAAAGCTCTAGGGAGAGCAGGTGAGGTTAGCCTGGGTCCCTGGGGTAGGGCCAGCTGAGGCACGTGAGCAGTGCTGCTCTCCGCTTCTGCCTCTCTTCCCGGCAGCGCATGGTTCCCAGCGCCCCAGCTTCTGCACCTGCTGGGGGTGCGGCACCAGCTGCCCTCACACTTGCAGAACCCACAGTGAAGTGGCACAATATTGAAAAGGTTAAAGTTTCAGCTAAAAAAAGGTTAAACTATTTCCCATCCTCTTCCCTGGACACGTATACCTTAAGGAAAAGAGTCCTGGAATAATTCCTGGTCTCAGAGTGCTATGCCAGGACATGGCAGTACTGAGAACTCTGTCTGGTCCACAGGCCATGCTGTCTGCCCACTCACCTTCCCCTTCATTGTAGGAAGCATTGCAACCACTGGGCACACGAGTCCTTAAGTCTATGCCACCCACTCCCACTGCTTCTGGGAGCTGCTGTCTCAGCCCTCAGTCTAGCTGAGCCAGAAGCAGAGGATGCTTGGTGCCCAGGCAAGGTGTACAGGCCCAGTGAGTGTGTCCGCTGGGGTCACCCATCCTGCTTTCATGGGCAGCACAGAATCAGGAGAGTCAGGGAAGTTCTGGTGGTGGAGGAAGGTAAGCACACTGGAACCACCTTGAGGCAGCCTGACATGGTTCTGCAGATAAAATGTCAGGGCTTTCGCTTCCTTTTTTCTTTGCCTGTACCTTTCCGTGGGTTTCCACTTCACCATTTATGCTCCCACCCACGCAGCACCCCTGCCCTGTGCTCCACCAGGACATCTGTCCTGCAGCAGCCAAGCCCTGTCTTTGCCCTTGACAGCAGGTGGCAGTGGGACCATGTGGATGGAGGCAGGCAGACAGCCCTGTGAACTGACGCTCCCTGTCCTGTGTGCTTCTCTGTAATATTTATCTCTAAGACTTACTGAGACCCCTTCTTGTTGGCGCTAAGCCTCCTCTCTGCTATCAGAACGTAACCCTGTAAGGGCGGAGGTTTTCACACTGACTCCAGTGCTGAGCCCCGTGTGTGAGATGGTGTCCCCTGAAGGAAGCTGGTGGGAGCAGGGGACGGGGGTGGCGCGAGTGCTTGAGCGCGCTGTGAGTGCGCGCCGGCCTGGTGCTCCTAGCGAATGTGCATTCTTTTTCCTAACAGTCTTCTGGGAGATTAACCTGAGTGACTTAGAGGAGAAGGATGTTAATGAGCTGAGCTCCAGCGGCTTGCGCTGCCCCACGTGCTTTGCTATAAGGGGAAGACAATGCGACACCGAGCTCAAATGGTGTGCAACGGATAAGCTCAAGTGTTTCGAGTTCTCCGGCATCATAAGAACAGGTACCACCTCAGGGGCAGCGTGCCGTAGGTGCAGACTAAGCGGCACCCTCTCGCAAGCTGTGCTGCTTGTATCTCGAGGCTAGGGTTGAGACTGGCTTTTGTCCAAATCTCTGAGGATCGGGAACGCAGCAGTGCCTTGACTCTGAAAGATGTCCAGTTGGCCTTTTCCCATTTGCTCACGCACTCGGGAACTTGTACACACATTGGCCGACGAGTCCCTGCTTGACTCGGTGCTGGCTGTGCACACACATGAAGCCTTCTCCTCTGCACACTTTGCTTAGTTTAGTAAACAGGAAATTGTCAGGTTTTCTTCGCATGTGCTCTCCAGGTTTTTAAATGGTTTGAAGAGAAGCAATGACTAATCTTAAATTTTCTTTGAAGGAATCATAAAGCCGAATATACTGTGCTCTCCCTTAGAAAATCCAAAGCATAACCCTAACTGAATAGAGGAGGTAGCTGGAAGTGAGTTAGGAGTGTAGTGTGGACCAGCCAGATAAGCTCGGGTCCTGAGCATGTGGCTATCCCCACAGCCCTTCCTGCTGTCCCCCTTCCTCCTCTGGACCGAGTTATCATTTAATTTTTTCTTAGCTTTAACACTGGACTTTTTATTTGCTTATCATTTCTTTTTAATTTTTTAAGAAGGGAGTACAAATTAGAATTAAAACAGGAAAAGCACAGGTGATACAGAATTTCACTTAACCAAGTTATATTAACTTCACAGTATTTATTGCAATACACCAAAGTAGTACAGCTTCCCGAGGTGGCTGGTCCGTGGATTTGTTTTTACTTAACCAGAGGGATTCTTTGCCTTCGGGCAGCAATCACTTGCTACTGCTGAGATAAAATCACCCAGACCAGAGTGTCTGCTGTGTGCAAGCGTGCCCGCGGAGGCCTTGGGCAGGCCGAGAACACGGCAAGCAGAGCTTTTATGGCCGTTGCTGTACATTAACAGATGATTCAGACTGACAGTAAGATTAGGTTTGTTCCCTTAAAGTCTCCAAGCATACATAACTAGAACCCGGATGCACAGTGCCAGAAATCCCGTGGTGTGCACGCTGCCCCGACAGCCTGCAGCGCATGCTCCCAGCGCAGAATGTCCGTAGGAGCACGTGCTCGGTCCCCAGGGGCAGTGAGTTCACGGAAGCTCAGTTAAGTCAAGTGTAGAAAACACATCTGTACTTCACTGACACAGGCTGTGAGGGGGCCGGGGGCTGGGGAGAGCTGTCGCCCTTCTGTGGGTGATGCGATCCTGACCGGTGTGGGGGCTGAAGGGGAAAAGGGCAAGGATGGAGGGTCGCAGTCTCACGTGTGCGGTCTCCCGCAGGCATCAACAACATCTCCATCGAAATGAAGAAGTGCATCAGAGCAGAGCTCTGCGGAGAGTCGCTCACTTCCTATCTGGGCTTCCCAATCACTAACGTGACCGGGAAGTGCGCCCCAGCTCTCAGGAGTGGGGCCGGGCCGTGGCCTCCACCTCGCCTCTTCTTCTTTCTCTTCCTGGGGAAGCTGCTGCACTGAGCAAGCAAGGGCCCAGCCGCCGCTGTTTATGAATTAAAGTTATGTTTGTGTTTCTGCGAGCTTTTGTGACTGCTAATTTCTCCAGGCTTAGTCAGCTGTATGTTCATTTGCCCACCCGGCAAGGGTTGCTTGTGTGCCCGGCTGCGCTGAGCTGCAGCAGGTGGAGGCCTGCCTGTGAGGTTTCTGAGTGCTTAGAGCAGAGCCTGCTCGAGCCGCCCAACAGCAGGACAAGCCAGGAGGGGCAAGCAGGATTCGGTTGGGGAAAGGGTAAGATGTTAAATGAACTTTGAGACAGGCTGCAAGAGGGCCTGGAGGGCGGCTGCAGCTGAGATCAGCAGGCGTGGAGGAAGGAAAGGCGCCTGCCCAGAAGCATCCTTGTAGGGGTGGTGGAGGGCGGTGCCCACCTGAGAATACTGCGGGCTCTGGAGCCTACTCTGGCCTGCTGTGCGGTGACAGCAGTGCCCTTGGCGATGGGCCCCGTGGAGATGGCTCTGAAGGTCCATGTCTCTGGGGCTCATCTCGGGCTGTCCTTACTGTCCCAGGAAGCCTGCGGGCCTGTGCTCACAGCAGCCAGCCGCTGTCTGAGGCAAAACCAGCTGATCTGGTGAAGCATGGCCGGCAGCTGCCTTTTGTCTGCTTTAAGTGCTCCTTCAGGTCCAGATGATTCTTAATTTCAGCTGTTGCTTACAAAAATAAGTGACGTGTGAGAAAAAGACCAAAGTGGTCATTGTGCATGAAGGGAAAACCCTCTCTTTTTTTTTTCCAGTACCTGGGACTGAACTCAGGACCTTGTGCTTGCCAGGCAAGTGCTTATTCTACGGAACTATCTCCCTGGCCCCCCAAACCCTCTTTAAGCCAATCAAATAACTACATATGCAACAAATGTTCTTAACATCAAATTTTGATGTAAAGTTAGAGAGCGTTTATAAGTGTTCTTCTTTAGCTTTAGATGAATCATACATTATCACTGAACAGATCAGTATGTTTTTTCTCAAATGACTTCCAAATTGATAAAAAAATTATCAGTTCATGACCCAGAAAATCAAACTCCTGACCTCGATATCTTTCTTTTTTATTAGTTTGATTGGTACATTTTCGATACACATGATGATGTGTAGGTACACATTCGTCATAGGTACAGGTACAGGAACATGTACCTGTATGTGATAGATCTAGATTCTTTTCTTTCCCATTCCCCTCCCACCCTCATCTTACAACTGTCTAAGAAACATTTCAGCAAAGTGTGATGTAGTTTCTGTCATGGAAGATGATAATTTATATTTTTTCACTGATACTAGTTTGCATACAGAGAAGCTAAATTTTGACCTCCAAGAATAACTGTAATGCTTACTTGTGATCTTGCTAAGCAGACACGAGAGTGTACCCAGAGTTTTTCCTAAGATGGATCAGTAATTTGCGCACACTTTTAATATGAAACATGGTTCAGGGCCAGCAGGATAGCTCAGTGGACTAGGCGCCTGCTTTAGCAAGCACAGGGACCAGGGTTTGAACCCTGGCCCCGCATGCCAGACCAGCCCTTCACCTGAGCATCCTGAGCCGGCAGATGAGTCCAGATGTGGTGGCACACACCTGTAACCCCAGTGCTGGAGAGGCTGAAAACAGGAGGATCACTACGAGTCGGAGACCCTGTACTAAATACATGAGGGGGGAAAAAGAACATAGTTCATCCTGAAAGGATTATTGCAAAACTTGAAAACCAAGTGGAAGTTCATGGACAATGTGAAGCATCTCAGGGTTTCATAGTTCCAGTGTTTTCATAGTAACACTATGTGAGACTTCCCGCGCTGCCGGTTTGGATGAACTCAGTGTGGGGATCTGTGAACTTTGTCTCTGTCATCACTTCAGCAGGACAGTGTCACCAAGAACAGAGACAGCAACTCTCCTCCCCTCAGAGACAAACAGGTCTCACTGAGGAACCTGCAGCAAGGCAGTGAGCAAAGCACAGTACCCATAGGGGCTCACCAGTGACGGCAGGCCTGCAGGAGCAGCATGGGCTGTCCAGGTCAGCCACAGCTGGGTTCAGATACCACCCTGGTCACCAGCAGCGTCCCCAAGGACAGCAGCGAGGTGTGGCTGACACCTCGGTTGTGCACTGCCCCTGGAGAGCTGCTCTTGCTGCCCTTGAGCTGCTTGGAGGTGCCTACGCCTGTCCTATCCTGCCCAGGTTGCCATCGGCCGTCTCATGGCATGCCGGCACGTGCACGCACTCCAGCTCCCCCGGCCCTGGCCCAGCCGACCCGCCAGTGCCCGTAGCCATCTGTCCAATAGGCGCTGCATTGTCCCTCTGCCCACCCCCATCCACTGCTGTGTGTTCCCCACGCCTCACCAGCCAGCCTGCTGGCACTGAGTAGGAGAAGGAAAAAGAAGGCTACCATTAACCTATGCTCCATCTCCTGCTAAGGAAGGCAGATTACGAGCTGGGAGCGCAGGGATGGACAGAACAAGAGAGGTGAGCCAGCACCTCTGCTGGGGAGGGGGCGAGGCCAGGCTGAGGGGGAGGGGGGAGGGCAGGGCAGGGCATGGCACAGAGTAGCCAGCTGCTTACAGAGCCTGCCCTTTGGAATTCCTGCCTAAGGAACCCCTCCCAGAGGCTCTTTTCCCATGTGGGAATCAGCAGACCTACTCTCTGGGTAGCACCATCCCAACTGGAATGCCAGCCCAGCCTGCTCACCATGCCTGCTCCACTGTTGTCCTCAGCTGCTCCTCACATGGGCAGGAGCCCACCACCCTGGGCCGGCTTGCAGGCTGGGGCTGCCGAGAGGGGGCCAGGCCACGGGCTCCTGAGGGAGAGTGGAACTGAGCAGCCAGCCTTGCCCTGGGAGTGTGGCCACCTGGGGCCCAGGGCCTCACACAGGACCTCCATGTCAGCCACAGGGCCCAGGTCCTCAGATGACCTTGAACACGGAGCCACACACAGGCAGGTGAGCCTGCACTGGTTCGAGGTTGAGGGCACTGAGGGACAGACTGGGCAAGGGTGATAGACAGGAAGCCAAGGGAAACAAAACCCAAAGTGGCCACAAGATGGAGACACTGCTTAGTAGGACCAAAGCCTTCTGCTCTGGTTTTATCTGCCTTATTTCCTGTCAGTGTTTGTGTCTTTACCTTAGTTTCTCTCCATTCATGTGTGGTGGGGGTAGGTATGTTTCTTCTCTTCCCTTTGTATTTCTTGTACATTTTTCCTCCCTGTCCAGTAGTCTGCACTTGACTGGACAAAAGAAACACGTTAGATCTCAAATAGGTATTTCATTTTTATTTCGTGTTTAGTTACTTAATTTTAAATGTTTCTTTAATAAATAAATGTATTTCATTAAAAAAAGAAGTAGGATATTTGTATTTTTTTGTCAAATTTTTACAGAGCTAAACTATCTGATTTTGTACCCATCTCCTAAGGCAATTGCTCTGAATAAATTAACAACACAGGTAAAATGATATGTTCTTTTTTTCCTTTTGAAGGAAACCAATGTCTTGTCATATGACTTCACCTTTGGAGGTGGCCAGGGCTTTCCTGGTGAGGATGTCCCTCCTCAGGTAGCCCAGGCAGCCACTGTCCCTCCCCAGCTCCATACCACACAGCTGTGGCTTGTGCCCCTTCCCACCTCAGCCTAACAGTCCCTTCTTCCTCTGGGATGAAAGTCCATGAGTTACATGCAGCCGGCTCCTGGAGTCCAGGCCTGGGTGATATCTTGGCTAAAAAGATCCAACAGGTTAGCCAGTTTCTCTTTCCTGTGGTCCATGGGAAGCCAGAGCCAGGAAGAACACAGCTGACGTTCAAAAGCTCCTGGCCTCGGACTCTTCGGCCAAGATGCAGGGGCTGTTATCTTGTCACAGATTACTGAGACAGAAACCACCGTAGAGACAGAGGACAAATAAACCTCTGGGCCCTTAGCCTGTCACTCACTGAAAGCGTGGTCTATGTTTCCTTTTGCGCAGTCAGGAGCTTGGGCCTGCGAGTTCCCAGTGGGCAATTAAGAGGAGCAAGAGCTTGGCCTACATTTTCTGTTTCCTTTATTCCCTTAGAACTTCTGGTTGAAGCCCTGCCCAGCTCCACACATAGGCATGCTTATCACTTCATGAGTGTCTAAACGTTGGAAACACAAGGTTGATGAGCTTTAAATTTACCCATGTCACTCTCTTGCTGTCTGAGGGCCTCAAGGTAAGAGATGCCTGGGCCCATTCAAGTCATGGGGAGCACCTGACAGGCTCCAGTGTCCCCCCGAACCTGTGGGCACTGTAGATCCAGCAGAGGCTGGTAGACTGCCACTGCCCAGGTTGACACAGTCACCTGGTGAGGGTGGGGGTGGGGGCATGAAGCGCTGGGGACGCCCACAGAGGTCATGAAGACCAAGCCTGTACCTCCTGAGGAGGTCCCACTCCTTTTTGCTGTGCGAGGCTGCTCCCTCCCTCAGAGCTCTGCCCCCTGGGGCCCCCCAAGCTGAAGTCACTTCCCTATTTTCTCTCACTTTCTAACTGCCTAATAAATCAGCCAAAACTTCCCACCCACACGTCCTGAAATCTGTTTCCTGTGGCAAGGGTTGGAATCTGTCTGAGTGAGCACATCTCCTTGGGGCCTCTCTGCATTCTTGTGACATGTCCACTCCCAAGACATGGCAGTAGCTGCCACACACCGCAGGGCTCTGGCGCTCTCTGAAATATGGAGAGCATGGGTTCTGCCCCTCACAGAGGCAGAAGAAGGGGTTGTGGGGGGTAAGAGGTCGGTGAGCCCAGGAGATGTGTGGTGTGGAATGAAAGGAAGCGGGGAGACAGGGTACCTAGGCATAGTGGAGGTGAGAAGCGAGGCAAGGCAGCCTGGGCCCACTCCTGAGGGTTCACTGCGTATCTGACACCATGCCGACCTCTGCAGTGCTTTGCTGTTGGGCAGAACTGGTCCCTCCAAAATGTACACCTGAACCTCTAACCCCAGGGTCTCACCCGCAGGTAGAGGACAGAGATAGGGTCTCTACAGAAGCAATTGTTAAAATCGGTCACTTTTATCACGCTGTAATCCAATATGATGCTAGTCCTTATAAAAAGTGATTAGTACATAAATACAGAAATCTATGAAAGGACATTCTTGCTCTTTACTACTCCAGGGGCTTTGAGCTAGAAAACCCTTCCCAAGTGTGCTGAGCATAGAGGTGGAGCTTGTGTGGGGCCACTAGCTCCTGGGGCACTGTGCTGGGCAGTGGTTGACTCCTGGGCCTGCTAGGGGCGGTGGGTGGGCGGGCAGGTATCTTGAGAAGGTGGGCAGGGCTCCCTGCCCGGCTCCCTCCCCTCTCCGCTTCCTGGCTGCCAAGGGCGAGCAGCTCTACTCTGCCACGCTCTCTTACCATAATGCGCTGCCTTGGGCCAGCTGACCAGGGACTAGCCTCCTGCTTCATGATCAAATTAACCGCTTAACAGCCGACCCTGAGAGTCACTCAGGCACTGCATTTGCTCACGTCCTGACTATCTCGCATGTCGCTGGGGCAGGTGTCATTTCAACCAGTCAAGTCTTGTTCACCTGAGAAACACTCACACATCTGTTTGTTTCTGTTGACTACTTCTGCTTTTTTTTAAAATTTAGAATATTGCATTCACTTGTGATGTTTGTTTTTAGTGAAAGCAAGTAAGTTCTGGTATGATTGTGTGCTACAATCTATGAAAACTCTTCTTCAAATTTATTATTTATTATTTTTATTATTATTATTATTGATACAGGGTCTTGCTATGCAGTTCAGACTCATAGCGATCCTCCTGTCTCTGCCTCCCTAGTGTTGGGGTTCCAGGCATGCACCACCAGCCCAGTTCCAGGATTCGAACTTGGGACCTTGCGCTTGCCAGGCAGGTACTTATGCTGCCAAACTATATCTCCAGCCCTATAATAAAAATTCTTATGTAAAAAAACAAACAAGAAAACCTCTTATGTAAATGCATTACGTGGAATTTTTATACTTCTCCAAAGTTCAGTGGTGTTCCTTTACAAAATAAAGAGGACACACTTGGGACGCTGAGGCCGAGCAGGAAGGAAAACCAAAGATCTGTGAAATAAAAAACTGAAGAAGGGAGAAATAAATGTTGGCCCATCAGGCAAGAAATGCTGAGCTATGAAATGGAAAGACAGGAGTGACATTGTGAAGGAAGAGATGAGACTAAAACAACTCCAGTAGTGGCCAGAGATTATGGTAATTCCGTGTGTGGTCCTGACAGAGCTGGCCAGCAGTTAGCAAGCTACCCTGTAATCGAAAGCAAGGAAGAAAATATTACTATAAAATATTTATCCACCTTCTGGGCCAAACAATATGAAGTTCATTTATTGTTTATTCTAAACAAAGGCATTTAAAAGGTCACTTACGATTTAGATTAGGTCTGATAGATCAAATAATTGAAAAATATGGGCTAACGAAATGTCAAACAGGACATCTGTCATCAGCATCTTCTCCCTTATGCTTAGTGGGCAGACGATTTATTGAAATGATACACACAGAAAAAAAAAAAGACCAACATGTCAAAGTGAAGTGTGTTGTTCAGAGAAAGACAATCATGCAAAAAGAATTTGGATGCTGTGTCCAGACTGTAATGTTGCATGGCATACTGAATTTTTAAGAAATACCATACACAGAAAAATTATTGAATAAATCTGATAAAATTGTGATTTTTAAATTCCCTGTTATATTATTTTCTAAAAAGTAATGAAAAACTACACTATTTTTAGTCATTCTGTATTTAAATAATTGGACCCGTCACTGATTAAGCTGGTGACTCAACTCTCCTCCAAGTTGTGAGTGACAGATAGCCCATCCCTGTGGCATGACAGTGACCAAGACACTGCATAATAAGGCTAACGTAGGCCTTTGTTTCTTCTGATCCGCTGACAGGCGTCTAGCCCCGCAGTCCGCACAGTCCTGCACACGCAGCCTGCCGCGGGTCCCCCAGGGCCGCTTCCCCCTCAGCAGCGCCCCGGCGTTCTGCTCTGGGAACACCTCTCGTTAGAGTGCTCGCAAAATTCCTCCCAAATACGTGGATTCCGCGATAATGTGAATAGTGTCCTCCAGGTAAGTCCACACCCATTGCGATGGTGAAAGGGACTTGGCAAGTGTGCTTTAGGCCTTGGGTGAGAAAATCACTCTGGATTATCCGAGTGGGCCCAGCATAGTCCCAAGGTCCCGTAAGAGGCCCGAAGCAGGAGTCTCGTCAAGGACGGGGTGCGAGGCTCCGGAGTGGCCAGCCCAGCAGACCCCGATTTCAGCTCTGTGGAATTCCCTTCAGACTCTGTCCCTCACGACCATGAAGGAAGACATTTGTGTACTTTTTGAGAGACCGATTTGGTAATAATTTGTTACGGAAGCAACATAAAATTCACACGGGCTGTAAAAACACTCATGTGCTCATTCTGCAGTCTCGCACCTCATCCACAGGAAGCTCGCTTCTTTACCGACAGATGGATTGGATTCAAATCTCTGTTCTGCTGTCCCCTAGCAACGCAATTTAACCTCTCTGTGCCTCCATTTCCTTGGCTGTCAAAGGGGGTGAAAATGGTGTGCATGGTAGTTTTGCAAGTGAATTCATAGGAGGTGCTTCAGACGGGCGGCGCAAGTGAGCCCCGTAAGTGTTAGGGCACCTTTATGTCTATTGAAATCAGCTCTCTTCTCATGGGTGAAAGAGTTCATTCTCACCCATCAATAAGCAGAAAAGCACCGGGCCCCACACGCTACTTCCCGGATTAGATTAACACACAACAAATGACAGCATTGTGTAAAATCATGAAAATGTCTTAAAATGTATATTTTAATGTGTTTGGTACCGGGTCTCACTACACAGCTTGGACTTGTGGTGATCCTTCTGTTTTCAGGCTCCCCAGCACTGGGATTACCCGGACTCAAGGGCCAGCTCAGCGCTCCCAAGGGTGGGGCTGGAGCAGCATGCGGTACTGAGGATCAAACCCGGGTCCCTGTGCTTGCCTAAGCAGGGCCTTAGTCCACCGAGCTATCTCACCGGCCCATTAAAACGTATGGGGTTTTTGTTGTTGTTGCTGTTTTGTTTCGTTTTTTGGTAACATTGCTATTAAAGAATGAGACTGGTTTTTATTTCCTTGTGCCAACTGAGGTAAGAGATTTGAAATTAGATGCTGCCATAGGTGTGCCAGTTCTGCTCAGGAAACACCAGCCAGGGGACTCAAAGCACGTCTGCACTGTGCAGGAGCTGGGCTGGGAGACAGCCGCTCAGGTGAAACACCGCTGCTTGGTCTCTACTCCTCTCCTTGAGCAGAAGATGGCTTCGTCAGAACCACCTGCAGGAACTGCCCGGGGCCTGCCTATGTCAGCGGGTTAGCACAGAAGCGCTGGCCTTTAGCTGGCATAGGGGAGTTGAGGTGACAATATGCAGTGAGTGTAGAATTCTTTTTGGAATTCATTACAGTAAATGAAAACTTGCTTTTGACTCGCCTCAAAATGCGCCTCATCGAACACGCGCTGTTCTTGGCTATGGCTTGGCTGTGAGAAGTTCCTTGCAGCTGAAGCAGCCCCATATCACTCAGCCGCCCTCGCAGCTCGGAGGCAGCTTCAAGGCCTCACTTTCTCAGGATGAGCCTGAGCCCCTTTCTGGGGCAGAGGGCACCCACACAGTCAGCAGGAGCACGACAGACGCGTAAGGTCAGGTGTGAAAGGGCCTCGGGAGCACGCGCTGCCCAGGCAGAAAAGAGAACCTGGAATGGACCGCATGGAGGCCTGGCCTGGGGCCAGAAACAGCCCTGGCTTTACCAACCTTCGAGTTATAGAAATAATGACAAGGACAGTCTTTTCTTCTACACAGTTTTAAGAGATATGCTGTAACCTTTAGGAGATAAACTGAATTTGGAAAATCAAGAGATTCTCCAAGGCTCTTTCTCCTGCACCACCCTCAGCCTCTTTCCAAGCATCATGGGGAGGGCGGGAGACACAGCCAGAGCCACGGGTGTACACACAGTGGTTCTCGGGGGTCCCTTTACTTGCATCTCGGGGCTCAGAACTACCTCAAGGGCCTTCTTCTTGAATCCTGCTGCCCATTTGTTCTTGGACGCAAAGGAATCCACAGTACATGGCACAAATCCATGCCCGCGTTCTGAGGTGGCCGAGAGGGAGGTGCTTAGTTGTACCTGAGACTTTATAAACTGAGGAAAAGGACCCTTCGGAGCTGTGAATTGTTCATTCAGAATCATCCCCTTGGCCATGAGAAACTGTGCCAAGGGGTGGCTGAGGACACGGGCTGTGACAAGGGTGGGATCCAGAGATACCTTTGCCAGCCTCCTCGGCCATGTGCACCTAGGGCTGCCGAGCGAGCACTAGGAAAAGAGTAAGACTTTCTAAATGAGCTATGGGTGGGAGATTACATCCATGTGTACGGAAATGCCTACTTTTTAATCCTGCCATTTTAGGTAAATGCTGAGGGGAAGGGAATTATCCAAGGGCTCCGACACGTTCAGGTTTGTAGATGTGTGGCTTTCCTGTGCCCGGACAATCAAAGCAAGACTTTTAGCAGGAAGAGACTAGCCAGCGTTGCTGAGGTGATGGGTGTCAGGGCCGGGCTCCCGCTGCTGGCAGCCTTGCACTTCGTACGGATCTTCACACCACCCAGAACAGTCATATCCAAGTCACAGGCAGATTCAGTTGCACAGCCCATACCAAATAGCTCACGGGAACGGGCGCTGCTGTCTGTGCCTGCCAGCAGGAAGGTCGGGAGTCAGTCTTGGCTCTGGCCTCCTCTGTCCCACCCCTACCCTGCCTTCCTCAGGGAGCAGAACTGCCCCGGGTGCCCAGGAACATGGTTCAGCCTTCACATGAGAACCGTGAGCACAGCACAGCTGCACCCAGGGACACAGTCTCGTTGCCCTCTGGCTGCACTGGCTGCCCAGCGTGCCAGTGACCACCAGGGGACCCTGATGTCCCAGGTCTGGAAGGAGACTGCAGTCTCTGGGGGCTCTTTAGAAGAGACGTCAGTGCAGGCTGGAAATGGATGGAAGGTTGGGCCTCATGTGTGGGTCAGAGGACTTCTGGGCTCCCTGTCCTCCCCTGTCCTCCCCTGTGCCCCCCATTGCCTCCCTGTCCTCTCTCGTCCTCTACCGTCCTCTCCCATCCCCTCCTGTCCTCTCCCATCCTCTCTTATCCTCTCCTGTCCCTTTGCCTCCCTGGAGAAGCCAGAGGGAGTATTGGGGTGCTCCCGGAAGGCAAGACACTTTCTTCCTGGGAGATCCAAGGTTTTTAGGAGAACACTATGGTGAAAACACGTGCAGTGTGTCTGCACTTCCTGTGGCAGACGGGGGCAGATCGACAGTCCCACAGGGACAGCTCCAGCCCTCTGCGGTGTCCCACGTGGCATCCCATTTTGCTTATTCATGTCCACTCAGCTAGACAAAGGACCATTGTCCTGCTGGTCTCAAATTCTCCTTCAAAATCCTTTTTTTCCCTCTTTTTTAAAAAAAGCATAATTAAGTATAAAGTTAAAACACTTGATAATTCATTCTTACTATTAGCAAAAGGGACAGCATAAGAATTTTAATTATAAGGTTGAACAATCATAGGTCTTTGGCATTTCCTTATTTACTAGTGACCAAACTATGAGTATACTGTTTATATGAAATATATTACCTTTGCATTGTTTCACTGATCTATTACTACGTCAAATAAATATTTCTTGGTAATGTTAAAAGTACAGTTTGCCTTCATTTTCATCAAACTGCCAGCCCCATCGTGTAGTTAGCCTCTTCGTTTCTCCTCTCCTCTCTCCTTTCACCTGCAATGACTTTGTCCAAACCTTGAAGGGACAGCGAAGCGCTGACTGAGTAGCACCCTTTCCACATGCAAATGCCAGCCTGCCAGAGGTCCCCAACAGTTCCCAGCTCCTCACAATGGTGCCCTGGGCAACTGGCCCCCATTCTGCGTCAAGGAGGTCTCAGGTTGGCCTCTGGGACCAACAGGAGAAGCAAAAATGATGACATACCACTTCAGAGGTTAAACTACTGAGTGCTCCGTCTTGCACGGGCCTCCTCACTCTGTGGAAAGCCAGCTGATATGCCCTGAGGACACCGGCGTCCTGTGGAGAGGCCCCCACCCAGAGGCCCCGAGCCTGCCAGAAGCCAGAAGCGAGGGAGGCAGCTTCTCCCTGAGCAGCCCCAGCACCAGCTGCCACCATGCCCATGGGGCACAAGAACCGCCCCGCCCTGCCCTGCCCTGCCCTGCCCAGATCTCTGCCTGAGCAGGGGAGGGGGTGCGCATGAGCTCAACCCCCAGAGCAAGCCCAGCAGTGCATGGGAGAGGCCACACCTTTGCCGGTCACCACCACACACTTGGTTTCTGCCCCTCTGCACTTCAAGGGGGCTGGGTCACAGATTGGGTCATCGTCAGTGAAGCAAGCAGGGCATTCAATGCCATTGGGTTTTGAATCCCGGGACACTGAATGGAGAAGAAAGTTTCATGCTGAGGAATAGAATAATAACTTGCCAGCATTACAATTGTTCCCTAATAGCACAGTTACCACAGGATCCCTCAGAAAAAGCACAACTAGCCCGGTGTGGATAAAGGCTACTAGGTGGGGAAAACATGATTAAAACAAAAGGATCTCATAGGAATCCAGTGGTATCTTTCTTTTCTCCAGTCACCTCTCTGTGCCCTGGCTGCAGAAAAATAGCAGCTGGATAATGGGAAAGAAAATGATCTGTGGTCTAAAGATGCTGCTGAAAGAACGGGGAATTAAAGACAGGAGGATGTCTCTCAGAGGAACGGCACAGCAAAGGGTTCAAACCTATGGGCTTACCCTTGGAGAAGACTCCCAGGCTCAGCCCCTGGCACCCAGGGGCTGGGGCTCACATGCAAGCAGCCCCCCACGGGGAGGCCTGTGGAGAGGAGAGGGCTCTGCAAGCAGAGTGCCTGCTGTCTGGAAGCAGGGACAGTCGGGTCACGGCAGAAGCAAAGCCCGGGGCTGGGGAGCACACTGAGGCAGGGCACTCACAGGCGATGTCCTCCTTGTTACACTGCTTGCTTTGGCAGCATCGGTGGTTGTAGCCGAAAGCGTACTTGTCCCCCAGGGTCACCGAGAAGGCCAGCGGAGTACAGCT
>NDGM010939687.1:0-10646 GCA_002564305.1 Octomys mimax | reverse complement strand
TCCCCACCCTATGACTGTATGAGGCTTTGGGGGGACAACTAGACACAAACCATAACAAGGATTTTCACTCACCCATCCCATGGGATGTCCATGTCACAATTTCATTCAATGAACTACTGTTGAGCAGCCACAGGAGACTCAGGACCGAGGGCAGTGCCTGCACCTGTGCCCTCCCCTCCCAATGTCCTGCATGCAGAGGGCTTCCTTTCTCAAGTACAAAGAGGACATCCCACGAGCCTGAGGTTAGAGACTGCACAGAGCAGGTGTGAATCCAAACCCACACTCTTATCCTGGTCAACAATAAGCAGTGCCTCTTTTTTTTTCTTTGTTTGTTTTTTTTAGTACCTCTTAAAACATGGCAGCAAACTTCGTTTTTTGAACCCAGAAGCTGTGAAAAAGTATTGTCCGGGTTACCTAGCTAACCAGCACAGTGGGACCACACGGTGGCCCTTCTGCACCCACAGCCTCATGCAGGCCCACAGCAGGAGAGCGCATCTCCCATAGCTCTCTGCAAATGTGCCATCACTCAGGCCAGGTGCTTGCTGCCGTGCCGCTGCACATCCGTGATACGCAGCTTGGTCTGTGCCGCAGACCACGGCATGGCTGGTCCTGCAAATGCTGCACGATGCGCTGACCACCTTTGGGGGGCTGAAAGCCTGAGAACACCGAGAGTCGGGGATGCAGACAGAAGCTTGGAACATTGCTTGGGACACGGCAGTGCTTACAGCTCTCCTTCAGTACAGCTGGCAGAAGCAGTAAAATGAGCCACCTTTTCAAAACGTTCTGCATCAGAAGAGCATAAGCATTTTTAAAAAAGCCATATTTTAATCTAGGTTCATCTGAGAAAGTCTTTTATTTATTATGTTATTTATTTGCCTTATTAAAAGTTCTCATTTCTCAGAAGGCTTAGGCACATGCAAGAAATATAAATTAAATAATTAAATCTAATAGTTAATATCCTCAGGGAAAAATCAATGTCATGTAATTGTTTGCAACTTAATTGAAGAAATCACTTGCAGCAGGAAGAACCTGCAGAACTTAGCAAGGCCTTCACTCTGGTCTGTCGGATGAGGAGGCTTAGTCTAATGGAGGCGCCTCCTGTGCTTTACATAACAGCTCCGTGACACCAGTCTCTGTAGCTTACCATATTTGTAGTTATTTTTTCATATTTTGTGCTCTATTAAGTATTTACTGACATATACATATGTACAGATGTGTATATTAGGTACACATATATTTTCTTTTCTATTTTTGTCTCTAAGTTTTGATTCTGGATTAGAAAATGTATTAGAAGCAAAGCCCTCAAACAGCCCTGGTCATGGACTGCTCTTTAATTTGAATAATGAATAAAGAGGAAACAATTTACCTCAACCCCTAATTTCCATATCTGCCATTGAAACGTTTTTCACTCTAAGGAACTGTAGAATGACTGCAAAGATTCAGGCAGAAGCCCTTATCCCAGACTGGACTCACGCCATCAGAGGCTGTGGCCGAGTTCCCTAACCAAGCCTTCCTCCGCTGCATGGACCCTAAAAGCCTTTGTTTAAGTCTCTTCTGTCTCTCTGCCCTCTGAACAGGGCATGTGGACAGGTGGTGTTTCTGCCCACATTTTACTGCTTTCAGATCCACAGTCTGATCAGAACTTCCACATGTGACCAGAAGCTGTTACGTAAAATAGGACAGTAAAGACAGAGAGCACTAGGAGACTCTGAACTGAAGAGACTGGCCCATCCCAGGCCTTGCACACCACCCTTCCTTGGAACTTAATTGTTTCCTATGGTTCCTTCAGCCTCCTCTGTATTTAAACTACAGAGCCAGCTCAGGACCTGGAACAGGAAGTTCTCAAACAGCAGTTGGATAGATGATGGATGGATGGATGGATGGATGGATGGATGCATGGGTAGATGAATATATGGTTAAATGGATAGAAAAAGGAGGGAAGTAGGAAAGTCGGGAAGAAGGAAGGGAAAATGGAAGACAGGAAGAAAGGAAGGCTTTTAGCATAATTTCTTTCATGTCAAAAGTTTGCTTTGGGCCAACCAGATAGCTCAGAGGACTAAAGGCATGCTTAGGCAGAGTGCAGTGGCTGGGGTTCGATCCCCAGCCTGCTGTGCCGGCCCCGCCCCTGGGGTGCATCGAGATACCAGTCAAGACTGGGAGTGGTGGCACACACCTGCGAACCTAGCACTTGGGAGGCTTAAAACAGGAGAATCACTCCGGGTCTGATCTACATAGTGAGACCCGGTAGGCCCCGTACTATATGTGAAAGTTGGCTTTGCCAGTTTCTCTCTTGGAGGGCTCTTGTCACCTTCACCTTCTTGGCTTCCTCCCCTTTGTCAGAGGCCTGCTGCTGTCTCCAGCCCTCGGTCCTCTGTGTTTCTCCATGCTCCCCTTGGCTGTGCCTCCTACACGCATACTTCCCTGCAGGATCACCTTGAGCTCCTCACACATACCTGTTGGCACGTTGCTTGTCATCTGCCCTGTCTTCAAACCAAGGACAGCCAGGCCCAGCTGGCTACTTTTCCTTTCTCACCTTGCCAGCCTTTCCTGTTGCCTGTGTGAATCACGGTCCCCGCGGGCACCTGGGCTGAGGCGTCCGCCCGCCGTCTTGCACGCCTCTCCTTGGTGTCCTCTGCCGCAGCCGCGCCGCCCCTGCTTGCCCACTCCTGCCACCCGTGTGGGCTGAGCTGGGGACTTCTGCTAGGCGCGCTTCCTGACTTCATTTCTTACTGCCCAGAATGTTAGATATGGCAGAGCAGTAAATAAAGCTATTACAAAAAAAGTCAAAGCAAGCAAAAAATTAGAGGGGAATCCTGCTTCTTATCTCCTCCAGTAAGGACACCTCAAGAGCGGCCACCTCTGGAACTCAGGATCACATTTAGGTAAAGACGCGCTAGTCTGCGAGAGCAGGAACGACGATCGGAAGGACATCGCGGAATAATCCGAGCTGCACATCCTGCCTTGATGGGCAGCTGAAACCTGTAGTTATCGTTATCTCACGCTCCGTGAACTGGCGGCAGTGTCCCCGTGGCCTCGCGAGGGGTCCCTGCCAACTGCAGCTCCCGGGAGGCACAGCCCGCCTGGGGGCCTCCCATCCTCCCGCAGACATCCCTGCTTCAGCCTCTCGGGGCCTCAGTCTGAGCGCTGGCGGCTCTGCTGAGAGGCAGCTGCCGCGCGGCCTGCCCGCTAAGCCTCGGCTCCCTCCCTCTGGAGTGAACAGGTTCAGGCCGACCATGAGGTTTCTTCCAGGGCTGTCTGCGCGCTCGCGGAGGCTCATCAAGAGCGGCAGCTGTGTGTCCATGTAAAGCCGTCTTTCCATTTCACCAACTCAAGTGAAAGTATTGGGGAATATAGGACAAGATTTTACCATTAGAGCATGAAGGGTAAATCAAAGTGTGCAGTTGGGGTCTTTATTCGCACCTCATTAGCTTGCCATCTGCAGGGAACATGAAGAAAGTAGGGCAGGATGGTGAAGACGCTCACTGCACCCACCTCGTGCTGATGTGTGGGGGGCACGTACTTAGGGGAAGGTGGACCATCTCTGTCACGGAGCCACGAAGGAGCCATGGATTAAGCTTCCGCTATCGTGTCTGAGCCCCTCGACCTTGCTTTGCTTACTCTAACCTGTCGCTTCCTCCTTGCTCCAGTGAAGTGAGGGTTCTCAAGTCGAGGTAATTGAGACGAAAGGGAGGTGAGGAGATGATCAATTATTCATATCAATTTTTAATTAAAATATATAAAATTCCTGGCAAAGGAATTACCAGGCTTAGGGTTCTTCATCTTGGCAGATAGTTGCGATTTTGTAAATTGATTTTGTAGCTTTGCACTGTCATCTGGGAAAAGCGAAATGAAAAATGAATGCCGAGCAATGAGAGGCACCGGGTCTTGAGGGGGAGCCCTGCCGAACGTGAGCGCTCCTAGTGCTGTGAACCGCCCCCTTTCTCAGGATGGCGAGACTGCCTTCCATCGTGTACATAGTGCGCAAGATACTGAGAGCTCGAGGGTCCTGGCTGCGCTGTGTCCACGTTCGGTTTCCCCACCCAGAGCCCAATCCATTTCCGATCCGTTTCCCTGTCGCTGAGGGTTTCCCAGCTACCTCACCGATATCGACAGCCCCCTCCGTCTAATAGTCGGGCTTGCAAAAGGAAGGTGTCTGAGTCTTTCCCTTCTTAGGGACGAGGCACCCGTCAGCTTAGAAGTGAATCGGGTCCCAGTCTTGCCATCTAGCTCTGCGTTGGGTCCTGCCACTTGGATCCTTTCCCATCGTCGTGCAGGCATCCCAGTCCTGTGTGGCTGAAAGGAAGGGTCTCTGTACAGCTGACAGTGCACCCCAGGTCTCACTTTGGGGGTGGGTGGGCAACTGGCTAGCGTTAGCGAGGCCTGACAAAGTGCCAGGAAGAGGCCATTAGCAGGCGCGTTGCCGGCAAGGGGCGAGTTAGCACGCGGCTGCCGGCCGGCTTCGGGTGCGGGGCATGGTCCATGCACAGCCTCGGAGTGTGTTCCCTTCAGGGTCCTGCGGGCGGCTTGGAAAGCACGCGGAGATGAGGCACGCTCTATACTCATCTTGGTACCTTATCACCGAGATAAGGGAACAACAGAAGAAAATAAGAGTTGTGGTGAGCCGGTACTCGTGGCCCTTCCTCAGAAACGCAAATGGCTTAAATCTTTGCAAAATCATACGGATTTCATCTTTAGCAGAATCATACAGATCTGTAAACTCATACAGATTTTAAAAATCTGCAGGAGAGTCATCAGCAAGAAACTGGGAAGTTACCAGAGTTTTACCCACAGGAAGATTTTGTTAAATGTAAGACTTACACCTCCAAAATTATTCCTGAGCTCAGTAGAAAAGAAAGAGAGGTGATGAAGCAATGGCAACAGGGAATTGAGAATTGTGGCGCGCACACGGGGATGCAGACCCGGGCTCCAGACATACACACAACACGGGAAAGGAAAAGGAAGTGGGGAGGGAGAAAGAAAGGGGACAGCCAAGGGTGTGAGATGTCTTACATACACGTAGCGACTTCCCACCGAATGTCAACGTTATGTACTACACACACACACACACACAGACGCTAATAAACTAAAATTAAACAATTGGAACACTTTGCCAGCTCCATTCTGGACAGCCCGCCGTCTGCCTTGCCAGCCAGGCACATCCGTGGAGGAGCCGGGGCCCAGCCGCGCGCCAGCGCAGGGCGCAGCCACCCACGGGGCCTGCTTCCGTGTGCTGCTTGCACCTGGAGTGTGCCTACGCTGGCTGCGTGTGACCCTTCACAGCCATAGCAGTGCCTGCACCCTTTCCAGGCCGTGTCCATCCGCCTTACTGCCCACAGTGGACACACACAGGGAGAGCACTTTGGGCGAGGACAGAAGCCAGGGCGCGGAGGGCCAGGTAGAGCGGCTAGAGGTCACTTTGCATTCTGAGATTTGATGGAGGCAATTGGTTGTAAATTAAAGTCACTCAGTTGAGAAACAGAATTCATTACACGGCTACGGAGAGGTTTTCCAGAGGGCAAGGGAAAGCTGCGACGCCAGCTCTCAGAAACCACAGGAAGTGGAGCAAATCTTTGATGTCTACAGCAAGGGTTCATGGGGCTGTATTTCACCATGAATGAAATTTCTCCATCTTTTTTGTCTTCTGGTGTCTGTCTGACCATCTGCGTGGTCTCGAGTCTCGTGCTGTAGCCCCTGTGGGACAATCAGCCCCAGCCCACCTCCCCTCAACACTCCCACCCTCTGCAAGGCCAGGCTAAGAGTCAGGCTCTAGCTGGCTTCCGTTATGCCAGAGGATGGGCCATGTCACTGCACATGTCATGGGGCAGGGGTTCAGAGCCTGGTTGTGCTGCGTGCTACCCAAGGAAGCCGTTCCCATGAGAAGCTGTGCACATGCCACAGTGCAGGGCGTGTCTCCTTAGTGCCCGAGGGCCAAGACGCTGGCTTTCTGCTGGGGACTTGGTCTCCAGTCCCAGGGGACTTTAGGGGTGGCCCCCAATATGCAGATACCTGAGCTATCATTTTAAGGAATCCCACAAAATTATGAAGTTGACATTAATTTTAGCCATTTATTTTGGCTCTGTAGCCCTATACAAACACCTTTGGTTTCATATCAGAATAAAGGACAATCTAGAAATCATGGAATGATAATAATTGAACATCACGCTTTTGTGGGGGGCAAAAACCTCTAGCTTCAATTCATTTTGGCTCCATAACCTTGTGAAGACATCATTTAATATTGAATGAAAAAAAGCAACACACATACACGTTTTATACACAGTGAAAAAAAACTGTGTAAAGACGTAAGGGTAGGGAGGCGGTATTTGGGGTTGTGATTATTACATTTGTGGATTTAAATGGGAAAGAGAAAATCAAGCAACAAAAACTATCCTACACGGGAACCCCCAAATATGTGTCAGAGTCAGAAGGAGCACAGGGATGAACGGGAGAGCCAGTACTCCCTTCGGTCCCCGGAAGTCTGAGTTAAAGTGCACAGGACCTAGGAAACTGTGGTTGAGACAGACGTCAGCGACTGTAATTCCTGTGGCTCTAGGGAGAGGAGCCTTCATCACCCACATAGATTCAGCTTTCAATTTCACACTGGTGTAATTCTAACAGCCCGAGGCTGCTTGGATCTGAAAATGCTGTCGGCCTTCTGCCCAACCTATAGATCTGGATATTCTTCTCTGAAAGGAAATTATTCCTGCTGTGGTTTTGCAAAAAGTGGGCGGGGGTGGTGGGGAGAAACAGCAAGGAAGTAATAAGGAGGCTGCAAAGAAGGAACTGGGGAGAGGCAGGAAAGGGTGAAGGCGCCTTCAGGGGTGGAAGTGGGAATGATCAGTGCAGACCACAGATGTGTGTAAGTGGGCCCAACCGGAAGTTATCGTTTTACGCAATTCATACGAACTCATGGAAACTTTCATTTCAAACAGGCAATGCAAAATCAGATTTTAGAGAAAAATTGAGTAACTTTGTTCATGTAAAGCTACCTTGAAAATATTTATTAAAAAATGAACATGTATTTTTAACTAAAATGGTTAGCACGTCATTTTGGGGTGACCTCAAGTGAGTCCACCTTTGGGAGCAGAGCGTGAAGACTCTCTGAGGTGGGATCTTTCTGGCTCTGAATCAGATACAGCGAAATACCTTTTACTGCAACCACACTACTTCCCATCTCTCACAAAACCTTATTACTTCCAAATTCAAAGTCTTGTTAAAATTTGTATCACTCCGGTGGTTTTTCTTGGTAGGAACACTGGCGATTTTAAGGTAATTGAAGCATATTAATTTTAACAGGCGTTGTAATCTAGCAACCAGTGAAGCAAACACAAGACTATTATAGCAAATGGGGATATCCAGTGGCCCGACAGCATGAAGACAATAATCAAGTGTATCAAACCCCCACCATGCAGGATGGTGGCTCTAGCAGATCTCCTCAGAGCACAGCTGTCCTGTGGCCAAGGAGCTGGAGGAGCAGAGTGGCTGGGAGTGGCTTCCGGGCCAGACTCTACTGCCTGTGCCTCTCTGGGCAAGGACTCCAGTTGCTGTTGTAGTTTTCTGTGCTTATCATAGCAAGTTAAACAAACCACTAGCTCATGAAAGTCATTCTATCACAGTACAGGAGGCAATGAGTCTGAGATTAAAGCTGGGCAGGTTTGGCCCCTCTGGAGGCTCTGGGAACGCATCCTCCCACCCTTCCACAGCCTTCTCAAGGCTATAGGCTCCCCTTGGCATTCCTTGGGCTTCTTGGCCTGAAGTTCCTCCCTGCAGTCTCTCCCTCCATCCCCATGTGGCGCTCTGTATTTCTGCGCATCCCTCATTCCTTTCATAATGACTCCAGTCATCAGACATAAGAGCCACCTAGGCCAGAATACCTTTCCACCATTATAGACAAGTCATTTAGGAGTCCTGGGAACAGAATCCCTGGTACCTGCAGTCAAAGGAAGCGAGGTTTGTTCAGCTCATGGTTTCCAGTGGGTTCCGTCTCATTGACTGCTCAAAGGCAGAGGCGCGTCTAGGCTGGTCCTGGTGGAGGTGAGCAGCTGGTGCCTGGCAGCTAGAGCAGAGGGAGAGGAGGAGCCGGGACAAGAGAGGGCCCTTCTGGTCACCCCGCAGCAAGCAGCTCCAGCCGGCCCTCACGTCCGAGCACAGTCAGCTACTGAACTCAGTGGCAGATGAATCCTCTGATCAGCAGGCAGCACCCACACCCCAATCCCTTCCCAGACACCTGAGGCCTCGGGGGACAGTTAGCACCACTGTCCTTTAATTGTATCAGCAGAGACTCTCTTTCCATATAAGTTTGCAGTCTGAGGTTCCTAGTGGACATTAATTTTGAAAAAGTCCCCATTCAATTCTCATTGCTTCAACTGTGACATAGGGGCGTTAAGAACCTCTGTCACAGGGTGGTTGTAAGATCCGAGTGAATGAAAGTGAAGAGCTTGGAGCAGTATTTGGTGTGGAGTAAGCAACATGTTTTAGCAATAAATTATGACCCTAAGTGAAAGGATCACAGGTGCCCAGCACATACAAGTTGTTTTGTCATGGAACCATTTGAAGCTATGTTTATAAGCACATTACCTTTTCCTGTAACACCAGCTCTCCTCCCCTCCCTTTTCTTTACCTACAACCATCCGTATTTTAGAAAAGAGAACCTAAAGACAAGCCATGTCATGAAATGAGGCTGCCAGAATAGAAAAGGAGCACTGAGCCAGCCCTGTGTGCATCCCGGCCCCGGATGACAGGGGACAAACAACCCATCAAAAAAGCCCAGGGCTGCAGGTTGCCAAGCTATAAAATTGGCAAGCCTTGTTGGGCCTCAACAACCCGCTCACTTTAATTAAATTGCTTCTGATTAAGCTTTGGGTTGTGATTTTTCATATGAAGTTTGGCTCCGTGCAAGCCAGTGCAGGCCGTTTGGCATTACATTGTTCAGAGGTGTGTTCACTGGACCATATTTCAAGCTCCAAACCTTGTCTTATTCCAGCCCCTCTTGGCTTGTGTCTCCACCAGACCTGGGTTGCCTGATCGTGGAGTGCAGTGTGTTCCCAACTACAGCCCAGGGTGACACAGCAAATCAGGGCACCTGGAGAGAAAAAACCCTAATGCAGAACTAAGCAGACACAGGGGGAAGCAAAGGGCAGGGGTCTGAGCTGAGCAGAGCAGCTCCACACTTGCCTGTGTGTTCCCGCTCTCCTCAGCATTGCGTGAGAGCTGCTGTTACAGCAGGGCTCCAAGGAGGCTGCATCCAGTCTGTCTTGGGCCTGAAGCAGTGCTCTGCAGCCTTGTGTCTGTCTCCCCACCACACGAATGAACATTTCATGCTCAAAGGTACTTCCTTCAGTTTGCCTCCAGCATAATCTGGTCTGGGCCGAACACTTTTTCCAGTGCAGATGTGAAGGGGCTCCCTGGAGCCTGCTGTCCGCCTGGTACATGGACCTGTACTGGGGTGGGCTTCCAGTCATCACAGGCCAGGGCCTGAGAAATCTTGAGCTCAAGTGTTGCTCATGAGCACACACCACTCGTCCGAGCAGTACCTGGAGGGTTGAAGGGTCCTGCCTGCCTCCCCTCCCCCCACAGGATTCCAGCTTTTCCTCCTCCAGCGCCTCACCGTCCTCTCAACACTGAGCGTTCTCCCTGTGTCTTTGCAGCTGTCCCCCACCAACTCACCTTGCAGACCACAGTTGTCTTTAAAGTAAACCTCCACAGTAGGGAGTGACCCAGGGCGAGGCTGGGGGTGGGGTGGGGGGCAGGCCACCTGTGCCGCTCTGCGCAGCTCGCTTTCCAGGGATGTTCTCCATCATTCTTCGTGCTGCGCCTTCCCATGAGGACAGTCTTCAGTACTTCTGGCAGCCTGTCCTCTGTCTCTGAAAAGTGCATATTCAGGTCAGGAGTGAACTCTCTCCTCACGTCCCTCTAGTTTCGCTTCTGCTTCAATGTCTTAGTGGTTTTGAAGTTTCCTTCCTTGCTCCAAGGCCAGCTTGGTTTTTTCCCCGAGTCCTTACAGCTGTATGGAAAACAAGATGTCTGTTTTGCTTCCATTCACTGAGCTGAATTCCTGGTGTTGGTTGGAGGCACTGAGATTGTGCATCTCGGTCCTGGGCAGTCTAGCACAAAGAAAAAGGACAGTGGAAGGATCCAGGTGAATGAACCATGTGCCGTGCTCTAATGCTTGCATTAATTTACTTTATCATGACGTAGAGTACCAAAATCTTGGCCTAAACACTTAAGTGGGAAAAAAGAATCACTCCATTTTCTGTAACTTACCCTGATTAATATCACTAGTGCCCTCGTGCTGCTGAACTGGTGGAAAATTAAACTGCTATACTCTCCTTTTGCACCATTAGTGTTGTGGTTTGTGTCTAGAGGTACCCCCAAAAGCCTCATGCATCATGGGGTGGCTTCTAGAGTTTGTAATTGATCCATGGTCCAGTGCTGGGATCACGGGTGTGCGTGCTGCCCCCACCTTAGAGCAGGCAGCCTGCGCCCAGTGCAAGGAGGGGAGAGAGGCTGGCTCCTGCTGCTGCTCTCACTTGCTCTTGCTGCTTTTGCTTTTTTCTGCAGCTACGAACTGCTGCCCTCCACCATGCGCCACTCTGCCTTGGAGCCAGCTGAGTATGGACTGAAACCTTCACTAACTGTGAGCTAAACAA
>NDGM010939641.1:0-15495 GCA_002564305.1 Octomys mimax | reverse complement strand
CTTGTACAATGAATAACCACTAAGACAACAATATGCAATGCATTAATTATTGAAACTGTGCTAATAATAGGTTTTGAGACTGTCTCATTGCTATTTGTTTCTCAATAAATTATTGTAAAAAAAAGAATTAAGAGTGATAGAGTACCATTGTACATAAAGCTTTGTGTAACATACATAATAAGAAAGAATAAAAACCAAGCCCAAAGTCACACCTGGATGCATCTGATTGTAAATGAAAGGAGCCAGATTTTCATTCTGTCTTGTGCTGGTGCAGAAATTCAGTATTATAATTCTCATGAGTGGGATTATCATTTCACTTTTGAGGATAATTCTAGTCAGCTAGACAATGAAGGCATTTCTATATGTTTCTGATTAAGTCAGACCCAAAAATTTTTTCTACATTATATTAGCTCATTCAATTATTGTAATAGCTAGAAAGATACCCTGCAGTTAAGCATATTAGAGAAAAATTAAGAAGTATACTACAGAGTGGGCTAATGAATAGTCCTCCTGTAATGATTTTAGTCAACCTCATAGTCTGAGGAGGAACGATCAGCCAACACTGAAAGTAGTTGTATTTTCTACCGCGATTCCTGTTATGGTTTGTGACTAGTTGATCCCCAAAGCATCATGCAGTCATGGGGCAGCTTCTGGAGTTCATGATTGATTATTATTGTGGGTGTGGATTCTGCACCTGCCCTGGCACAGGTAATCTGCATTACAATGTAAGGAGGAGAGAGAGGCTAGCTAGTTACCTGAGCTGCTGCCACTCCCTTTGCTCTTTCCTCTTTGCCACCACCATGAAAGGTGCTCTCTGCCATGAGTCACTCTGCGTTGGAGCTCGCTGAGTATGAACTGAAACCTCCAGTAAGTGTGAGCTAAATACATATTTCCTGCCTTCATTCTGTGTGTTGAGTACTTGCCCAAGCAATGGGAGGAGAGTAACTGAGGCAGTCTCTTAGAGTAAAACAAACACTCCTGCTCACTTCAGAACTGGAGTCCTGCATATGAGTGAGTGATGAATGAAATCTGGATCTTGTGCCAGTACACCAGTCACAGAAGACCAGGAGGCAAGAAAATGTGGTGCCTCCTGAAGGAACAACTTAAAATGTAAGACCTCAAAGTGCAAAATCAGGAAATAATTCAAAATAAAGATGCGGGTAATAATGAAAGCTATTTAGTACAACTGGCGGCCATTACAGGAAGAAGGCACTCTCTAAGACTAGAAATACTGATGGCTAGGGCCAGCAAAGGAATGCCCATGTGCTTAGGTGGTGAGGAATGGAAAGCTCATGAAGTACTCAGGGTAGAAAGCAGCCAGAGGATTACGGCTGACCTATTTTGGACTATGACTGCCTACTGACTAAAATCCATGTAACAGCAAATCTTTCACTAATTAAAGGACACAGAAGAATACAGCCTATTGAAAATAATTTCAAGATGGGAAAATTAAAAATAAGAGTACCCTTAGAGCAAACTATTTCTGCTATTGAATATAATGAGATTAGTTTAGCTGTGAATGTCTAGTACCATATTTCTAGTAGAAAAAATTGATTTGCAGGTATGACACTTAGTAGAACACTCAGGGATAATGGAATAGATATAAACCATCAATCTATGTCTGGAAGTTAAAACCTTAAAAATGAATGTGAATGCTCAGTCAATGTGAAACAACTAGTTATAATCATAGCCAGCATAAGAAATAGCATCACAATTGCCTTTCTTACGTAGCACATCCCCAGCTGAGGGGTCACATGTGCTGGGTAGCTCATGTTCATGTTGTAGTTTCCTGTGCTTCTCAGAAATGTCCACAGATTTATTAGTTTCAAACAATGCACACTTGTTTCTGTAGTGCTGAAGTCAACCAGGAATGACACTAAGCCAAAATGAAGGTGCCTGCGATGTCATGTTCCCTTTCAGGCTGGTGTGAAGAAGCAGTTTCTTGACTTTCCCACACTTGTGAAGCTGTTGATTTTTTTTTTTAACCTGTCCTTTTCCTCCTTTTCAAAGCCAGCAGAGTAGCATTTGTGAATTGATCAACTCTGACTGTCCTGTTTCCTTCCACTCAAAAAATTCATTTCAATTATATTCTTCCTACTAGGGTAATTTGAAAATAATATAATTTTGATATTATCTGATAAGCATTTTTAATTCCATGTACAATTTTAATTGTCCTTTCTATTATTTTCACAACATTTACAAGTTCAAGGACTTAGCAGGGACATTTTGGGGAATTTGGGGACATTATTCAGCCAACAACAGATAGTAACATATTTTAATATTTGGATAATGTATTGATTTCTACTTTCCATGGACTAATTTATTTGGTTTTGTAAACACTAGCTAAAATCAAATTTTTCTCTGTTCGAATTATGTAGAGTAGTATTTCTTTCCCACTGGATATTGACAGAAAAGTAGAAACAAGCACTAGATTTGTGTAGTATAAGATCTTTCCAGGTAAAGCAGCAGTTGGAACAAAATGCCTGATGTCTGAGAACATGCACTGTGCAAAGACCCAATACAAGGAGTGATAGGGTCAAAAGCACAGGAATGATTAGAGAGACATGGGAAGGTTTTGATCAGATGGGTCATTTAGTAAAAGTGAATAAATTCAAATTTCTTTTAAAAAGATCATGCTGGGCCAGCCAAACATCTCAGTGAACTAAAGCACCTGCTTGGGCAGGTGCAGGGACTAGGGTTCGATTCCCAGTATGTAGTGCCGGCCCCACTGCCCGGGTGCTCTGAGACGACGATTGAGACTGGGCATGGTGGTGCATACTTGCAACCACAGAGCCGGGGAGGCTGAAAAACAGGAGGATCACTGTGAGTTTGACCTGTGTAGTGAGACCCTGTAATATTGAATACATTAAATAAAAATAGGTAATAAAACAACCATTGTTAATGAACTATTCCTAATTTGAAAATCTATAACATATGCATTGCTGTATGTTACCCTGTTTCTGTCTTTATTTCTATTTGTTTTTCCTGCTGCTTTTATTTTCATAATAAAGTAAAATTGAAAAAAGAAAATAAAAAACAATTTTTTAAAAAAAGAGACTTAAGAAATGTGCTAACCACAGGAAATGTGTGCACCTTTTGCATCTGGTTGAAATAAGCTAACAGCAAAAGTATCATAGCTTGAGAAATTAAGAAAAACCGAGCACAAAGTAGGAACTAGATGATCAAAATTAGGTTACTGTTACTGTTATTCTTTCTAGGATTTGGCCATTGGTGTGTGGCTATCCTTCCTAACAGCCCTCATCGGTTACAGGTACACACTGTTGCATTTACAAATGAAATGATAAGGTGCCTGGATTATTTTCCAATGCTAAAACAACAGGAGCCGGCCAAATAGCTCAGCAGATTAAAGCAACTGCATGCAGGAGCAGGGGCCAGGGGTTCAATCCCCAGGGCCTGCAGTGCCAGCCCCACCCCCTGTGCACACTGAGACAGCAATTGATACTGGACATGGTGATGCGTGCCTGCAGTCCCAGCTTTTGGGAGGCTGTAGACAGGCAGATCACTATGAATCCAATCTAGTGGTGAGACCCTGAGCACCCTGTAGACCCTTCCCAAAAATTAAAAAAAAGAAAAGATCACACAGAATATGTGGGGTCTAAACTATAGTTTAGTTCTATATGATAAGTGTTCTAAAATTCATAGTTCCTCTCTCCACATTCTAATAAGTTACGGCATTGTGTTTATGCAACTGTGCTTACTCTGACCTTCACAGCTGTTTCAGCTCCTGTTAGTATCAAAATTCTTTTAATATTTTATGTGTTTTGATTTTCTCAGCACTGCTCTGGCTATTGAACTGCAACACAGGAGAAGGTATAACATGTCGTGTGTCTTGTTTTCCTTCACTTTCTGTGTGCAGCAAAGTTATATGGTAAAAAGAAACACTTTCAAGTGATGATGTATTTCTGGCTTCCTTTTCCCTCTCTATAACTTAAGTAATAGGAGGAAAATAAAGTCAAGCAATGTAAATAAGCTCCTCAAAAGAGCCAGTGATTGTCATGCCCTCTTTCCAAGTGTCAAAATTTCTTTTTTAGGCATACATAGTTGAGTTAGAGTGATAAATTTAGGCTAAAAATTTTTAAATAACATACCTTTAAAAATATATTATTGCTATTATGTATTATTTAGTACAAAGTTTTGTCACTAAAATTTTGAAGTAGATATTTTTCTTCCAAAATATTGCTTATGCATGTACTAAAATTTAATTTATATTTCTCAGGAAAATACTCAGATATACCTTTGTAGAGGAAAAAAATGGGTGCTCACCCAAAAGTCAACTTATTAGAGTTCTATTTTTATCTCTTTCATCATTTCTGATACTCTGTTTTATCTAAGTCATTGCATAGAAAAACAATTCAATAAACAGATTTTATAATTTCTGTCTTTCCTACATGGCTATTTGAAAAATTCATTAATTTTCACAGTGTTTTAAAGTGACCAATTAAATAGGAATAATAAGTCATTTTCACTTTTGCATAATGTAAAAGACATATTATGAAAGACAGCAAGCTAAACAGGCTCAAACGCCATGATCCTGACACATAGAGTATTTAGAGGATGCTGGCATTTATGGTTTAATTGACTTTAATTAAAAAACTAGAGTCAAGTAATATTGAAATAAAAAGTCACATGCTAGACACAGTGGCACAAACCTGTAAACTACACTACGTGAATAGTCAGGCAGGGAGACACAATGCTCCATGCTGAACTGGGCAATTTAGTGAGATCATGTCCTAAAGCAAAGGCCTGGGACTGTGGTTTAGTGGTAGGACAACTATATTCTACATATGAGGCCCTTGGTTCAATTCTCAATATCTCAGAAACTATTTACATGAAGATAATTTAGTTAGTACAACTATTGATTATCTGTGCTGCTTATATTTATGTTTCTCCTTTACATACAAATGATGAAATTAGTATCATTTTCATTTTGTTTGGAAAAGTCAGTTACTACAATGGTGATTACTTTCACTTTCATTAAATGTAATAAATAAAGTTGATGAAATACAAATTTTGTTTTATTCTTCTAAAATTCCATAACATAAATTTTAGTAAGTTTTATATTTACTTATTTTAGTTATGTACTTATTTTGCAGTATCTGGGATTGAACTCAGGATCCTGTTCTTGCCAGGCAAGTATTTATTCTACTGAGCTATCTCCCCGACCCCTTCATTTGTTCTATGTTTTTCCTCTTTATTCTGTTATTGGTGTTCTTGAATTTCTTATTTTTTTGAATGAAGATTGTAAACCTAGACAACATAAACAATTAATTTTAAATTGCTTTTAAAACCCCTAAGTCTCATTAATATAGTATATCATTGTTTTCATATAATAAATATCAACTAGCTATCTTTCTCAACAGAAAGAATTGTCAATTTTACTACAGTCAAGATCATATTATGACTTTTAGAGAAAGAATGTTTTCAAATATATTTAAAGTTATACAGTGAGAATGTGTCCTTGATTTAAATCAAGCAATAGTAAAGCAGTTTTGGAAAATAAGTCATCAGTTTGATGGATAAGCATTCCTATTAGTGTCAATGTCTACAAAACCTCTTGCTTTAATTTTTTCTTAATAGCTCTCAAAAATTGAGAGCCTTGAATACTAAACTGGATTAGTGCAACTCAGCAACAGTATTTCAGATGATAGGAAAGTGATTGACAGTTCTTAGGGAACCTTGTATGAAGAAGGAAATTAGTTCTTGCAGACACAGGACAGTGTCTCCCCTAAGCATGTCCCCACCCATTTAAACCACAATCTAGGCAGCCAAGGTGGTAGACTTCAGCATCCTCCAGCAGGTCCTTGCTAATGACATTGAATAACTGCTCCCCATGTGGTACATAGTCCAAAGCCTAAGACCTGGTTAGTGAGGAACCCTTTGTTACTGTGAGTTTGTGATTAAACAACTGAAAAAATGTAGCCTGGAGTGTCAAAATACTGCAAAGGAGTTCTAAAAGTTTTGACCAAGGAAGAGAGTATACCTTCTAAAATTAAATGTGGCCTGTCAGCTCATCCTACCTTGAGAAACTTAAAAGGACGATGTGGATGGGGAGGTTGCCAGTGGCTATGGATGGAGAATTGGATATTTTCAGACACATGAATTTGAGGCTCAACTGTAAATTTTAGTGGTTAATTCAATGTGAAGTATAACCAAGATAACTTTAGAATTGTCTCCTGTTGTCACATACTTAATTAAAGGAGAGGGTTCGTCCATTAACCCAGGAGAAATTTACTGTCTCAATAAATTCCCAGAATTTAATTATGGTTTTTAGTTGTAAACAAATCCTTCAGATCCAAAGTAGAATTTCAATTTGATAATTAATTACAGTTTTCACCATCTTAATCCATTAATCATCATTCTTCTTGCTGTATCATATTAAGTAATATGTCTGTAGACATTTGTATGATTATTTTACAATAACAAGAGTTTGTAATATTTACAACTTTCTCTTACATACTTTATCAAATACAATGTGGGTGTTTTTCTCATTAAATTATAAGTAGCATACTAATGGAGAATGCACCATTTCTATGGAACCATCTCATTGTATGACAAAAGTAGCACAGCCGAAGTGGTTCCTTTAAGTGGTTTTTATATAAATTTGTTCGACAATAGTCTAGGCTTGCAGGAAAAACATAAAGAGTGCTAAGACAGATTTTTATTGGTGGAAATAATGTTCCAGTAAGCATCATTATAAATATTTCGAAAATGTTCCACTTAACAAACTTAAAATTATTCCAGTTCTGTGAAATGGCTATGGTTTGATAGATTTCTCACACAAGGGTTGTAAAATATAAAAATGTGACTCTGGACAGCCCATGAAGATGATACTATGTTTGATGCTTAGAATGTCCTCTGTCCAACCATTGGTTTATATAGATTTGAGGCGTCAATTCTAACAGTAATAAAATCCTGCCAAACTCAGAGAGGCTGAAGTTCAAAACACTTAAAGAGCTCAAGCTAAGATTTATTTAAACTGGTAGGATGAACTAACTGTTGGGAAAGTTATGAGCTTGCTACTAACAAATACATAATCCATAAATGTCTGCATGGGTGGTAGAAAATTTTGGGGGGCTATGATTTTACTGTATTCATTTAATTAGTTTGAAGTTAGTTGATTTTGACCCACTTCAAATGTTTTTGAAACTATAATGTTTTCTCCATTTTGAAGTGCAAATTTATTCTTGACCATTTCCATAGTTTCTTCCTCAGAAGAAGCAAAATGAAAATACACAAGCATCTTTAGCAAAGATAAATGACTGGGTTAGAAAATATGTCCCCTGATAGTATCATAGAGCATGGGCAGGGGGAAGACTTCCCATGTAGATTTATTTCTGAGGAGAAAAGTTCATTTTTAGCATCCTCTTTTAGAAGTTTTAAATTTCAAACTTGCTACCATTCCACTTTTTTCTGCCAAGTAATTCAGAGTCTTCTCAATTTCTGAGTTTTTCCAGAGATCATAATCCAGGGGCAGTCGATACATGAGTGCTGTGTGAGAAAATCAAAGAACTTGGGTCAGAGTCGGGTAACTTAGGGACGTGACTTTTGCTTTACAACTGTTTTCTGCTTACTTTTTCTATGCAAAAAATCTGAGACACTGAGGACATTTACACAACTCTCCCACCTAAATATGGAGACAAGGACCTCAGCCCCTGCTTTAAGTGGTCCATACCTTGAAGGCTTAAAAAAAATTCCTAATTCATTCTTTCAATTTTTAAAGTTTCAGACATACTCATCTTTTTAAATGCATTTTATTTTCCTTTCTTTCTTTCTTTCTTTCTTTTTTTTTTTTGCAGAACCAGGGATTGAACCCAAACGCTTGCATTTGCCAGGCAAGTGCTTATTCTACTGAGCCATCTCCCCTGCCCCATCATTACTATTTTCTAATGAAGTGATTACTACAATAATTTTACTTATGCTAAATTTCTGCAGAGGTCACTCTGTTTCTGAACCTGATAGTGTATTTTGTTGGTTTATTAAAAATAGCACACATATTTATGTAAGGAGCTATTTATTATTATTTTCATTGTAGATGTATATACACATTGCAGTGACAATATCAAAGTAGTTAGCATTTTTGCTCCCTATATTTTTGGACACTAAACACATTTGCCGTTTACTCTCCTTTCTCATATACTGCACTTCCTTTTTCAGCTTTTGATTCTTTTCATCCTGCTATGCAGAATATCTATGTCTCTATTATCTTTGCTGATACTTTGACACAGAAACTTCTATATGAAACATCCGGGCATGGAAAACATGGGCTCGTTTATTCCTCAATTTCAGTCTATACAGTTATGTCATCTGCTCAATATTTATTTCATGAGATTTATGAGACATGAGTTTATTAATAAAATTGATCAACATTATTAATTAAAAGTTAATGATTTATTTGAGTTTAACTGGAAAATAGAAATAATCTATTTCTTTATGAGAAAATATATTTTCAAAATAATTATTTAGATTTAAATATTGTTCCCCATTGAATATCCATTTTCTAAAATGTATGGTGCTATTTATTTAAATCTTGATAGAAATAAAGTTTAAAAATCTTACAAAAAATTGGTATTAAGACTTAAAATTAATGTATTTAAGAAAACTGATGTTAGGTTTAAAATCAGTCAAATTAGCTCTCATGACAAAATAGACTAAAGTTTTGTAGTCAGTGAAATATTTGTCATAGGTTACAGTTCAACAAAGAGAGCAAGATAATATGCTATCTGGTTCAGTTTTATATTTACAAAATTATTTTAGAAAGATTGCATAAATAAACACAAAAACTATAACAATAACCTATAGTATAACTTATAAAAATATTTTCATGTAGTTAGCATGGGAAGTATTTATTTATCAATAGACAAAACTGTGACACTCAAAGAAAATATTAAAATGTATTATTTAAGATTTTTGTCTTGCCATGATGCTTAATTTGCTTTGTCTCCTTTTTAAAAATTGTTTCTCCTTTTTCTCTTCTTTATTGCTTATATGCTTCTTTTTTTCTTTCTTCTTCCAATATTGCATGTATATATCTGGTAATATGAATCACTAGTTGGACAACACTATGCATTACAACAAATACTGTGAAATTCACGTTACTTTGTTAAGTGAAATTCTGTATAACTTATAATTTTTCCAGTTTAATACTATTTCATACTCTCCTTTAAAAAAAGATTCTATCCTGCAAATCATGATCTTAAGGAAAAAAACATATAAATGTAGAGTAGGAGAATTTATATACTATAATTCAATTTATTAAGTAATGGAAAAAAAGCAGAAAATGAACAAAAGATGCAAAGAGGACTTCAGACAAGAGAAATTAATAATTTATATCCCACCTGGATATTCAAAAGATGCTTAGCTTCCTTCGTGTTTCAACCATTACAAATTCACGTCTGCACAGCACAGTACTACAAAGGCATCCAAAGGGCTGATGAGAAGGGAGATGGGCAAGTTGGTTCTGCAGCCATGTGGTGGTGACAGCGACAGGGATGCAGTCTGAGAAGCGTGCCATTCGGTGTGTTGATCACCCTGCGGAGAAAAGAGTATATTCATACACAGAGACAGTGTATGCCAGTCACTCCCTTTATACCTTCCAGCCATCAGTACGGCTCTCATCACAAGGTGGAGGAGGCTAAGATTGCTCAGGTTCACTATAGTCCTCTAGGATTACCCTGTTATGAATTCTGCTACTGAGCAAACACGCTATGCGGCGCATGTCTGTAGTACTAGGTAATAGAAATTAATAAATACATATATAAATATGTTCATTTTGCAAAATACTTTGATTTAGGTTCTGTCTACTGACACATGTAAGTTATTAGTCATTAATGTATTTTTATATCAAGAATTGAACTCAGGATTTAATGCTTTCCAGGCAGACACTGTACCTCTGAGCTATATTCCCAGCCTCATAAATGTATTTATTAATAGGTGCCAGTGTGACAGTTACTTGAAAGAAATTCAAGTTGATTCAGATATTCAATTAAATGGAAAACACTGGAAGTATATTCTGAAGTAAACTACAAAATATAGTCAGACAATAGATACTTATTTTATATACACTTAGCACGCATCTTAAATTTGAATTTGAATTACAACAAAGGCAAAAAGTCAAGATTTATAAAACTATTAAATTAAATTATCTACTAGCAATAATAGTAAAGGTCGACTGTTAAAGAAATATTTGTCTTAAATTTTCTAACAGTAAGTCTGAACCACTAAAATGCTGTTCCACCTTAAGAATGAAGTCTTGTTAATTGGCAATAAGATGAATGGAACTTGACATCATTATGCTGAGCAAATTGAGGGCAGCACAAAAAAACAAGCAAGTACTATTTGTTCTCATTCATAAGTAAACACAAAAGAATGACTCTCATAGCATTTGAGGTAGACTACTGTTTACAGGAGGCTGGGGGAATAAGAGGCTAGGAAACTTGAAGCTAGATTATTCAATAGGAGATAAGATACACTTACAGATGTTGTTACTGTACAGCACAAATAATTTATTTTGTTTTTTATGTATTGAGTACAGGTTTACATGGTCTCACTATGCAGATTGGACTAGTAGTGATCCGCCTGTTTTCAGCCTCTGAAGAGCTGGGATTACAGGCATGCACCTGTCCTAAATATGAAAAAAAAAAAAAAAAACAGATCATGAACTGAGAAAGGTCCTTGAATATAGTTAATTGAGGGCTCAATGTAAGCCAGGCACACAATAAACAAAATGGATGATACCCCAGATTCTACTTCAGTAGGCAGAAAAGAATGATAAACAATTTCATATGCCACACATTTATCATGGAATAAGACCACAAGTAGTACATTGAAAAAAGAGGAAAAGAGAAGGCTAATGGCAGGCGCTTAAAATACAGCATCTGGGAAAAAAATATACATAAAAAGTGAGGAGGAAGATCATGAGATCATCCATGCAAGAGAGTTTCAGAAAGCCAGACAAGCCGACCCAAGGCCTTCATGTGGCAGCGTGCTTACGTCTGGTGCTTGGGGAACAGGAATGAGTCTGACTGAGAAGAAAAACAGTTAAAAAAGAAAAGAAAAGAGAAAAAATAAAAAGAACCAAGAGGAAGAAAAACTAAGGCTACATAGTGCCAAAAATAGAGCCCTATAGAATTTTCCGGATTTCTTTGCTTGTAATTGAAGTCATTAGAAGCCTTGGAGCAGCTACGTTACAATCTGCCTCATGGAGTGAGAGTGAAGAAAAACGAGTATTAAAGTATCACAGTGCTCCTAGTGAAGAGGTCCTAGAGGGGTGCTTCGATAAGAGTGAGGAGAAGTGATCAGATGACGGGTATATTAAGAAGTTTGAGCTGAATGGACTAGTTGACAAATTGGACAAGGAATGTGAAATAAAGATGCATTTAGTAGCTCGAACTTTTAAGATTTGGCAGATTTTTTTAAAGAGATTAGTTTAAGAAAAGGGACAGAAAATTATTCTTAGGCGTGTCCAATTATAATATAGACACTGTATTACAGATTCAGGATAGATGCTGTAGTACTCTTAGATGTTTAGTGCAAGTTTTGAATAATGAGATATCAATGAAAAGCTAAGGAAAGTGATCTGAGCAGGAGGTAAATACCTAAGAGTATTAGAACATAGATGGCATAAGGCACATGATTGTGTCTAAGAAAACATCGTGAATAAAGAATTCCAAGACCCAAGCCTTACAGTACAAACAGAAGTCATCAGTAGAAGTACTCAATAAAATAGACTAACATCTTGCTCAAAAGAGTGATAAAATAGCAATTATCTTGTTCAAGCATCCAGGCTCTGAAAAATGTTTCAAAGGCCAAATACTACCACTCTTTGTCAGATATTGTGGATGAGTGAAATAAGATGAGGATTTCCAAGTCGCAGTTGGATTTGGTCACATACAGGTAATTGCGGCCTCCACAGTAGTAATTCAGGGTGAAATAGAAGAGACAGGCCTGACAAGAGAGCACGGAAAGACTGGAAGCAGGTTCAAGCATATAGAAAGCTCTTGCACGTAGTTTCATTTTACAGAGAAGCAAAAACATAAAAGTGGTCAAGTAGATGTGGGACAAGAGAGGGATAAGTTAACAGTGAAAAATGGGGGATTAATGAGAATTAGTAATGCATAAGAGCACTGATTGCTGAGAAGGTAAGAATAAATAGAGGAGACAGCATGTGCTATTAAAGTAGAGACTCACAGGAACAAGTGTGAAGCAAGTGCCTAAACATCCAGGAATGGCTAGATGTCCTGACATAGCAGCGAGGGCTTCTTAAACTCTACCTTTTGGGTTTTTGAACTGTAGGTATTTAAGATATATAGCATGATATTGAGATACGCATGTATACAATGAATGGACTGTTACAGCTAAGTAAGGTGGCACATCCACAGTCCTCTGTAGTGAACTCTTCTTGGGGGTCACAATAGCATTTAAAATCTGATCTGTTAGTAAATAGTTACTATATAGTAAACACTGTCAACTAGAATCCTGTTATATATGGAATCACTTGACTTATTCTGTATAACTGTGAGTTTGGACCTTTTTGACTTGGATATCCCATTCCTTCTCCTGTCTGACCTGGTAACTATCATTGTTCTCAACTTCATTTTGCTCACTTACACAGGGAGAACACATGATAATTTTGTTGCTGGTGCTGGTTTGTTTTACTTAGCACACTCCCTTCAAGGACATTCATGTTGTCATAAATGTTGGTACTATACACTTCCCTTTGAAGAGTAGGCAATTTTGGGGGCTGGGGAGACAGCTCAGCAGTCTAAGAGTATGCCTGGCAAGTGCAAGGACCAGGGTTTGATCTCTGGTACTGCATGCCATGCAGACCTGGAACCGCAGGCACTCCATGCCAGCTACCAAAATGGGGCGTGGTGATACATGCCTGTAATCCCAGCAATGGTGAGGCTGAGACAGGAGGATCAACATGAGTTCAACCTGAATAGTGAAACCCTGCACCAAATAAATAAATAACAGATTAAAATATATTTTAAAAGAATTAGTGCTTTTACCTGATATATGCACATTTACTTTTACTTGCTGCACCAATTTATATTTCTGTCAATAGTGCAGAAGGGACAGCTTTCCTCCAAAACCTTTGCTAGCATTTGTTATTATTTGACCTTTTGATAATAGCAATCTTAGCATATGCGAGGTCATATCTCCCTGTGATTGTGACTTATATTTCCTTTATAATTAATGATGTTTCATCTACTTGTTTCTCGTTTGTATACAAGTATCTTATTTTCAGGTCCTTTGCTGGTTTTGAAGGTTATTATTTTCTTTGCTATTAATGTGTATGAATTTCTCACACACTTTATGTAAAACAATCTTACCAAATACATGTATGCTTCATTTTCAATGAGTATGTAGGTGGCTATTTATTTATTTATTGCTGTACAGAAGTTTTTATTTGGTTTAAAAATCTCACTGAGTCATCGAGTTTTTATGTTATTGCCTCAGGTTTTAGTATGACATAAAAAAAGATCATCATCAACAAGCCAATATGAAGGGGCAAATCTTTCTATACTTATCTACCAAGGTATACCACCACTAGGCGATTTTCTCTCCAATTCATACACTAATATAGAAATAGTTACCAAATCCCTTATTGTAGGTCCTTATTGTACTGCTTCAACTTGTGTGCATGTGTGTAGTTTTGAGTACGGAAATGGTTTTATGGTTTTCGTGTCTTTGTTCCCCCCCGCCAAGGCTCATAGGCTCATAGGTGGTGTGCTTAGGTAGTTGGATCTAAGGTGCATGGTAACTAAGTTAGTGCATGGATTAGTTCAGCATAGTTGTGCATATGAATCATGGGAAACCCAACCCTGGATGTGGGTGGTATCAATAAATAAACTTGTGGCTTGTACATGGGATGAAAAGAGTAAAGTGGAAGGCAGAGTTTTTGGCTTTGTCCCCGCCGTGCCGTGGACTGTCTGTCTTCCCTGATGCCCCTCTGTCACAGCTGACTGCTTTGAGCCAGCTGACTGTGGATGGAAATCTTTACAAACTGGTAACTAAAATCAACCTTTCCTTCTCTAACTTTTGGTTGTCAACTATTTTGTCCCAAGCAATGAGAAACATAACTAAGGTATGAAATGTCTGCTCATTTCAGTTAGCACTTTCAGCTTTTGCTGTTGATTCATGTAATGAGTAAGCCTTTGGAGACTGGAACTACATTAATTTAAGGACAGTGTCCTGTACTCAAAGAGGAGGCATAGTTCTCTGAAAGAGCTTAAATGAAGATTGTAAATATGTTAGTCTTTCTGATTAATTCTGTTTAGTATTTTCTTGGTAGCTTGTTTCCTTCCTTCTTTCCTTCCTTCCTTCCTTCCTTCCTTCTTTTCTTCTTCTTTTTTTTTTTATTTTTTTCGGAATCAGGGATTGAACTCAGGCCATTCCACTTGCCAGGCAAGTACTTACTCTACTGAGCTATCTCCCAGCTCTGGTAGCTTTCTTATATTATTTTTAAAATGTAAAAATCATTGTTACCTCACAGTCTACATAAAACAGCCACAGACTGCACTTGGTCCACAGCCAGAGTGTGCTCTATGCTCATACCTTGTTAATTCGTGCTCTGCCATCAGATGTCTTAGAGTACTTTGCACAGCCTATGGGACATTATACCCAAGTGTCTCTTTGCCAGTCTTTTAAGAGCATGGAATCCAACTCATGATTTTAAGGATATTAATATGGAGAATATTTAAGAGACTATGACAGAATATGAATAAACTAACCTATGGAATGTATCCATGTAACAAACTTAAGAAAAATGATTTAAATTTTGTTGTTGTCTGTTATGAGTAAGTGCATATGGATTTTTTCAAACTTTTACATCAATAATAAAGTTCTTAAACACCATTTGATAATTTTATGATTTTAAAATATTTCTCAACTTTATATCCTACAATATATATTTTTTTTCTTCAAAAATATACCCAAACACTGCATCTTGGCACACAGTTCCATGATATATCTGATATTATCTTTAGCACTTAACAAAATATGTGTGGGCTTAAAATATTGCTATATCAACTGCATTCTAATTTTAGTTTCATTTAAAATACATTGGATTTGATTTTCGCTCTGTACTTTTGAGTAAATTCTTTATTGCTAAGCTACTTTCTTTTTAAATTGAGTACACAGGACGTGATCTAGTTCTGCATCATGTTAAGACAATTCCTTCAGTTTAAAGAAACAAAAATGTGCAATCCTTTATTAGTTGATTTCTTCACACAATCCTTAGTTTGTTACTATTTTAAGCTTTTCCTGTCATCTTCACAAATTTGTTTCATTGTTTTACAGAATTCATACAGTCTGCTTTAGAGAAAAACACACCAAAATCTTAGGCTGAAACGTTTTGGAATAATAATTGATACCAGGCCACCTGGAGAATAGACTGAATGATCTTTTCTTTTTTTTTTTTTTATTTTTTCCATAATTTTATTGAGAAACAAATAGCAATGAGACAGTTTCAAA
>NDGM010939617.1:0-19043 GCA_002564305.1 Octomys mimax | reverse complement strand
AAAAATAATAACCAGTGCCTACCTAAGCACCTAATTGAACTATGCATTTGAAATCCCAATAGGTTTTCAGTAAAGGCTCTTAAAAAACCTATGACCAGAGGATTCATAACAGCAGAAAAAATATTTTCAGTAGTAGCCACAGTCATTGAAGTGTTGGTATCTTAGTCGCTCCTTGAGTTTGGGCAAATGACTTGACCTCTTTCAGCTTTCACTTTGCCATCTATCTAGTACCCAGCTCTTACTGAAGACTTACTGAAGGCCCAAAACGAGACAACGTGTTTAGCACGGCACTCGGAGCACAGGAAGTGCGCTGTGTACGCTATTCTCGTTATGCCCACCACCACCACCATCACCACGTTATGCTCTAAATTTTTGCTTTATAACTTTAAAATACATCACATTATGTTTTTCATTTGAGCCTTATAATAATGCAATGACGTATTATTTTTTGTTTTTGTTCTGCACTCTGAGGAACCTGATGCAGAAAGCCTCGCGGCTTAGCACTCAGGCCACTCACACAGCAGGGGAGACCTCGGCCCGAACACGGAGCCTAGGCCTCCCATCCTTGGTTATATGAACCCAAGTCTCCTCTGCTGGATTCAGGGGTGCTCTTTCGCCTCTTCCTGTCTTTCCCCTGCTCCTTCATCAGACCCTCTCCATCTTTTGTTCGGACTGCTACTTTAGCCTCCTACTCACTCTTTATCATCTTTAATTTTATTCTGTAGTCCTTATGGCTACAAGAGAGTCCTTCAATAGCACAAGTGTAACTTGGCAGCAACTCTAAGTTGACGTCCATTACGTCCATAAGGCCGTGGCACAGTCCACACCCAAAGCCCACCTGTGCCTTAGTAAGCTAGAAGACCAGTGACAATGCTTCGCTCCAGAGACATATTCTTAGAAAGTGATCAGCTAAGTAAATATTTGGCCTTCGACCCCACATGTACTATGTATGACAGACACTGGTCTCGGGATAAAAAAAGACAACAACGGATGGAATCTGGATCTGAAGACCTGGACAGAAAAGAGATGTTGAGCCTAGGAAACCAGTCTGGGTGTAAGACAAGTGCAGGGAAGGAGGTTTAATTCCAGGTTTGCTTCCGCTGGCCTCAGGTGTTCCTTGTCCCAGGGTGTGCTAGCTGGTGACACTCAGCATGGCCTCACTCAAAATTGCCTCTGATGGGAGTGCAGAGCTGCTCCACAGAAGGGACGGCACGTCCGCTGTCCCCGCAGACCTGCAGACCTCCTCCGGGCGCCCCCACACCAGCTGGCTCTTAATACATTTCCTGGGCCATGCACTTAAGAATGAAGACTACGAATTCTGCACATGAAATGTTTTCAGAAATTTTATCCAAAATGTAGAGCATCAGAAAACACCCAAAGAAAGCACAATTTGTTTCCACTGTAAGAAAAAAGTTGCGTCCATGCATATTTTGGTTACAAGCTTATTACTAAGCAACATGAAAGCAAGGTAATAATATAAAAAATTTGGGAAAAAAATTTGGGGCCAGGGAGATAGCTCAGTAGAATATACGCTTGCCTGGCAAGTGCAAGGGCCTGAGTTCAATCCCTGGTTCCGCTAAAAACAAAACAAAACAAAACAAAACAAAACAAAAACCAGTATCAAAAATTTCTGAAAATCAATGATCTGCTGCAAAAAATTATTAACATGAAAAAGATACAAAACTGTTTAGTACAAAGGGCGTCTGAAGGCACGTGGAGCTCTAGAAATGTCGTCTTCTCAGGCTGGTATGCGTCCCTTACACACAGCAAACAAACCCTGCTTCAGGCGGTTTTCAGGTATTTGTGACATTTTAGAAATATAAGTACTAAAGACACTCAGAAGTAATGTTTGCCTTTTTGCAACTTGGGGTCCAAATGATTTAAAAAATGGGACAATGTCGTCTCTGGCAAGAAATACTCTTAAGAAGCTGGGCTGTGGGGTCCTCCGAGGACTAAGCACACTCAGCGGAGCAGCTCTGCAGGAGCCTAATGGTCCCTGGGGCCAAGCACTGTGGCTCCCTCCTCTAAGCATCAGTTAACTTGAGTCATGATCACCACTTCAAGGGCATTGCCACGGGCAGCTGACACTCTGTGAGGTGGTTTACACATCTGAAAGCACTTCCACACTCCACTTGGTATTAAAGAACTCACATCAGCACTGGCCAACAACTCCACAGAAATCGTAAGAGATGACCTCATAAGCGACGTGGTAGAGATGACAGTGGGGGAGAGGAGGTCAAGGCACAGCCCTCGGCACTAGCGGGCTGACCTAACACGTATGTCTCGTTAGCGGGGTCCCAGAATCGTTGAGGCACAGAACAGCAGGCTGCAGAGACACCTGCTACCTCTCATTCTTAATTGGGCCGGACAGCGAGATGCCGAGTCCTCGGCTTACCTTGCTAGCGGGCGTCTGGCTCTGTTCACAGCCTCCAGATCGGCGTAGCGGAGATCAAGCTGGCAGCCAACTAGGACCACAGGTGTGCGAGGACAAAAGTGCTTGATCTCCTGATACCACATGGTTTTCACATGATTGAGGGAATTGGGATTAGCGATGGAGAAACAGAGGACCACCACATCTGACCTAGAAGGAGACCACAACAGAAGCTTGTGTTGGCTTTTAACATTTTTCTTTCATTGTCACCATCCCACCCCTCCCCCATTCTCTGAATGCCTTATCATGTCACAATTTTTTTTTTTTTTATGAGCAGAATATATTTATTGAGGGAAAGAAAACTCCTGTCCCAGAGAGGTACAGGAGGGAGGCCTGAGCAGGTAGTTCCTCCCACAATTTTTTTAAAAAAACAATTGCTAGAACACATCTCTTAGCATGCACACAGCCTGCCAAGCCTCCACATTCCAGCACCAATACAGCCTAACCATTTATTTCCATGTCACACTGCAGAACGTGACGCACTGAAAGTTCCCCAAGGACTGATTTTCCAGGAGAGATGGTCACCCAGACCCCACTTGGCCCCAGAGCCGCAACATGCTGAACTATTTCTACTCACGAGAAACAGTTTCAAGATAAAAGAAAAAAATAAAAACTGCCTTTTATCAGTTTAAACATAGAGGTGATGATTTAACTCAGTGTGGTAGATACAGCGAATAACTTAAACACTGCTGAAAAAGGTAACAAGTATTTGTTGCACAGGGTCAACAAATACTCAGAAGGATTTCCATGTAGGCACACATAGAGAGCACCATCATTCTCTGCTTCTAAAAGGAAAAATCCTGAACTGGCAGGAGACTGAACTTTGTTCTAGTTCTAAGGCACAAGGAGGCATTTAATGCATAGCTAGGTAAGAATCAGACAGAGAGCTACTAAGATGAGAAAGTTCTGGATGCAAAACTCTGGAGTGTGATGTATGATACGCGGTAGATACACGGAGAAAAGAAAAATGCTCTAGAGCTGATTTTTACAAAACAGTAGTTCAAATACAGTGTTCGATGGGCAGCTGCTAAGAGACATTTCCAGCCACCCTTAGGTTAGAATATGAATGCTGACTTTCAAGTGCGAAGCAGAAGGCAGAGTTGTGCACAAGGATTCAAGGCTACCTTGTAGCCAAGTTCAAAAATAAACTTATAATTTAACTAGATGTTAATTTATTGCTTTTATTGTTTATGTAATGAGAAGAATCCAGTCAATGAATCAAAACACTTTCTTTTTAAATCATTAATGAGCTTTTCCCCCTACATATCAATGAAGACAAACAAATATATGCAGGCAACCATAAAATTTCTAAAAATAATCATTTGCAATGCAGAAAACTGCAGGGTGCTCCCATTAAATATAATTCACAAGTTGGGTCTTTAAATTTATATTCGAGAAAAATTGTACCAGATGTCATCAAATAGAGGGGAAAGTCCTGAGTTTAAAATATTTGCAAATTATAAAAGAAAACCTAGGGCTCAAAGTTGATGAATGTATTAGTCTGCATGGTTAGAATCTTTTTGAAATAAAGATATTACCAAAAATTCTTGGATGCTGGAATAATATGTGTAAAAATATGCATACACAAATAAATGAAAGGGAAGCATGTCTTGTCTCTGAGATTTGGAGTTAGTTAGCAGAATATTCTGTGCTCAGTCTTACTTCCAATCAGCATAAATAACAGTGCCCAGTAAAGCTAAGAATGCTCTGAATTTCACATTTTTTACAGCTGAGTCTTCTATTATTCATAACCCTATTTATATCAGGTATCTGATGAAGCTTTGCTATATACTTCATCCTGAGCATAAAATAAAGCTACTGTGAATTTGGCACAGTGAGAATAATATGACAATATGTGAAATTTGATATGATAAAGAATTTGAGAAATTCAGTACCTAAATGTGGAATGCTATGTGCATGTATAAAACTATTGTAATTGGTGCCTCCTATTTCCATATTAAGGCACATGACTGTAAAGAAAATCATTCTCAGGAGTTTAATTTATATGATAGACACGTACCTCGATGTCAATTCTGTTATCTAATTTTATGATACAGCATGTAAGGTTTTGAAATCCGAGCTCGCCTGGTTGCCATGGTTACTGTGGTAACACTCACGCCACTGCACACAGAGTCGCTACCACCTAGATGACCTGTGAGCAAGCGTAGGTGGGACCTGGGGGCGGGAAAGATGAAATATTCTGACCGGCAGCACAATGCCACTGCGCAGCACAGGTCTGGAGGGCCCAACCCAATGATGCTGCATCCATAGCTAAATGCGGGAAATGCTGAGGCAAAGCTGGAAAAATAATTCGATGGTCTGTCAATATTTTGCTGCAGAACAACTAAAGACAAGAGGTTGTACTGAAAACAATCACCTCTAAAGCTAATAACTGAGTGAAAATTCTATATGGGTGTTGGACTATATTTTTCTTTTTTTGCCTTTGTATTCTCATTTCATTGCTCTGAGAATCCATCCCTATAATTTTACACACAAAACTGAAAAATCGTGTTTCACCACCAACTTGCTTGAAAGTCTTTTGTCACCTTGTGGTAATCTAAACACAAATGCAAATTTAAAAAAACAGTAAGCTACACAGAGTTCTTTTCTTAAGGTCTGCCATACAAGTGTAGAATCCTAAGCCCAATTCCAGCCCGCAGGCCGAGCACCACGAGCACACTGGTGCAAGCACACTGGTGCTGTCTGACCCACCCGTTCCAGTTCCTTCCTAGTTTCTATCTGCCAGTGTCATCTGTGACACGCGCACCTGTGCAAATCAAGCAACTATTCTGAGAATGCCTTTTATTCCTTCTACAGTTTGAGCCATTTTCTATCTGGTCAAAGAAAGCACAGACCTGTAGCTAAGAATATCTCCAGTTTAGGCAGAATTCCAAGAACCAGAGATATTAAATAACTTTTAATCAAAACATTCATTCCTGTGTGGAGACTGTTCAATGTCTGACATAGGCTTGTGTTTAAAAATGCCATTCCTATGAAAGATGAAAAGAACAGGTTCCAGCATTTCTATTTTCAGGGCTCTGTTACTTTTTTTTTTAATTTTGAAGAATGACTTTAAAACTAATGCGGGCTATGTGATGAGAACATGTTCACGTACTAGGCAATAGGGTAGTCTAGCAATGACCTCAGAAATCATATTTCTGCAGCAAAAAGAATCTGGTCAGATTTAAATGGAATCCTGCAGGCACCTGGAGAAGAAGGCACAAGAGTGTGGGAATGTGGAAGCAAAGTGAGGAGGGGCTCAGACCAGATCCAGGCCGCAAACCCCGAGGGGGCAGGATGAGGCTCGGCATGTTGTGTAATTGATTTTTATTTTAAAAATTTATGACTGGGACGACTGGCTGTACTAGAGAAAGCTGGAGCCACAAATACCTTCAGTGTGTACGGTGTCAGTTGGGCATGGAATGCTTATTTTTAAAAGAAAAATATGATTTCTTGTCTCTATGAGGAAAATATCAATTAGTACTCAAGTTTCATTTGAGTACTAACACATCAAATAATGCCAGTGAAATAATATTTTGACTAGTTAACTAAAACACTGTCCAAAATAAATTAACATGTTGGAAGAACTGGAAACCTCTGATTTCCTAGGGGAGTAGGTGAGGCTCAGAAAAATGAACTCATCCAAAAGGACTGGAGCTGATAAAGCTGTCGGTTGTGTCAGTTTTTCTTCAGCTATTAAACAAACCAAAGAGCATATTTTTGCAGCTATCTTTGAAGGGCAACACTGGCCAAAGATAGCATGTGGAAGATTGGCAAAAACACTGAGCTACCATATGGAATGCATACAAAATTAGGGCCAACCTGGTTGGAGGATTAAGGAAAAAAGATTGTAGAGCAGCGCATCTTAACCATATTTCCTGGCTCCAGCCAGAATCTGAGAAGCAAGTACTACAGATGTCCTCGAAGCCCATCTTTATAACATCTACAGTCAAATTTAGCAAACTCGGGGGAAAGGCTGCAAAATAATGGGAAGCTAAGCTGTTTGTTCCAGTCGAAAACACCAAATTCTCCTGTGCAGAACTGGTTGACAAGGCGTGGACCGGCTAGCTGGCACTGCTGCTAACAACGCGTCCTTGAGGTCTCTCCTATCATAGAAACAGTCCCTGCCTTCTCTTTCCTGGTCTCGATTTACTTTTCAGTTGTCTTCCCTTTCTAGTTTGCCACTCCTGTCCAGTGGAGGAGCTGCAGGTGTTGGGGTTCTCAAAAAACCTCTTGCATCATCCTTTATCTAAGGGAGTCAGTCGGCCATCGGGCCAATGTGACGGAAACGCAGGGGCTGGTGGACTGCCTCAGTCTTTCGAGAGCAGTGCGAGGGAAGCCCAACACTCGGGACCGTGCCCCATCCTGGGTGGGTCTCTTGCTGCCCTGGCACTTGGCAATCAAGACCAAGCTAGAGATTCCTTTCACCTGAGTTCTCCATGGATCGGTCTACTTTTTAATTTGTATTTGTACTTTTAAGCCTTTCATTCTATGGTCAGACCCCATCTCTTCATATTGCCTACTTCCACTGGAGTTTTTAAAGGACAGACTCTCATCCCTGATGTCGGCAGAGATCATGGTCACTTGGTAATGGGCTTCATTTCCTTGTGGATATGTGCTAGGTCCTGCCCTGACAAAGACTCCAGGAGAAGCTCCTGACTCCCACCATCAGGTTTCAGGTTTCCACTTTCCCTGCTGATTGCTGAGGTAGGTTCTCCAAAGAAACAATTTTAAAACCATTCATGTCAAAAACACACCTTTCACGCACAAAGTCTGACAGTGCTGTGCAAACTGGCACATCCAAACAGCACATAACCGCTGGCAGCGTGCTGAGGAGAGGCTGTGGGGCAGCACATGCCCGAGGGCTTTAGCAGGGGAGCAGCAGGCCGAGAGATGCCGGGAGCTGTCCGCGATGGCACGCAGCGCTGCGGGCTGGGGGCCGCGGGAGGCTGCTCAACGAGGCCGGAGGCCGGGGCAGTGCTCTGCGGAGCAGGCTGGACCATGCGGCGCCCCGGGTGGGGGCAGGGAACCCGAGTCCACACTTCACACATGGCCGTGTGGCTTCTGAAGTACAGACGTTGTGGGAGGAAACCACGAGAGCACCCTGAATACACCCAGATGTGCGAGTGATCCGCATGCCGTAACCTCAGTCTTATTAGGAAGCAACATTGTAAACTGGGGTCTCCCCCGCCCCACACCGCTGCCGCCCGCTGCAGAGGGGACCAAAGCAGTAGGTGTTAAGCGCAGAGAAGCCCAGTGGCTGTCACGCCAACGCCACCACGGTCAGACACAGTACTTGAGAGTCTGAAAAGTGGCTGTTCCTGCCATCATGGCACGAATCCCACTGGCTCATGGTCCTATCGAAGGCAGCAGTGGGTTACTGTCCAGCAGCAGCAGGCAGCAGCTCATTTCAATCCCATTTTCCTTACTCGGCAAACTGTTCCCTCAGCGATCATGCATCAACACAACCGCTAGACGTGGGAGGCGTGGGACATTAGGCAGAGCGCCGCCAAATGATTACAGAAATGGTTTGCACAATCTCCTTCAACTCCTGGCCAAGCAGGCCAGGACCTACTGACAGGCCGAGGGCTTGGCTGACAGCAAGGGGGGCAGCTGCAGTCACCTTTGCCCTCTGGCCTGCACCGAAGCTAGGAGGATGTCGTCCTTCTGTGCTCTCTGGAGAGCAAGACAGGAGAAACCGCCCCGTCTGCCACAGGGCCAGATGGGGGCCTCCGGGATTAATCTCATGGAATCTTTTCAGATGAAACTGTCAACCAGCAAGCTCATCTTGCCAGGAAAGGGCCCTCGGCCCAAGCTTCTTAGTAATCCTCTTTGGACTGGTGGTGCTTCCAGGTCCTGCCCAGGCCCTGATCATTTCGTCTAGAAATAGTAACTGATAACCTACTGCATACTGGGTGCTCTTGTCACCATCCGGACAAAGCGCCAGCAAAGGACACCAAGCCTGCCCTTGTTGCGCTTATCCTCATTGCCCCTCCGTTCTGCGGCAGGCAGGCGTAACAAAGAGAAGTACTGAACATGGGAAGTGTCCTGGCAACCGGATGTGCCCACTGGAAAATAAAGCAGATAAAGGGCATGCAAAATCGATGACAATATAGACACTAATTGTGCCTTTCAACGAACTAATAGAAATTAGTAGTACAATTATTTTAGCTATCTTGTGCATATGTTTATATATATATATATTTTTTCTCTTCTTTTTTCTTTCTCCCCATCCAAGATGTTCTTTCATTGAGTGGTTTGTTTTTTTTTCCTTTTACAATATCTACTATACCTTTGGATCTTATTTATTCTTTCAGTTTCTTACACTAGGGAAACAATATATTTATACCCTTGCTTCTGATTTATTCACTAATGAGCTATGGTCTCTAGTTGTATCCATTTACCTATAAAACCCCCAAGATCATCCTTTTTTATAGCTGAGTAGTACTCCATTGTGTAAAAATACATCTTTTTTATCCTTTCCCAGCTGATAGACATTTGAATTGTTTCCAGGAGCTATGACAAATTGTGCTGTTATAAACATGCTTGTTAAGAACACACACACATCAAAGTCACTGAAACGTAGCCAAGGTGATAAATCTAACAAGGATTTCACCAATTTGCTTTGTCTTTCTGGAATCGAGAACTGCACCTTCCGACTGTAGTCTTTGGCTAGAGGTGGCAGTATTCCTGGGGATGAGTTCGTGGTAGGATCAACTTAGAAATCCAATGAATGGCCCAAAGTGGAGCAGCTGGAAGACTGCTGGTGAAATTTACTAGGAAAAATATCTCTGAGAGTGTTCTATGAAGTACCAAGGCCTGTCGGATAAATATGAGGTTGAGTTCAAAACGCATTAGAATGTAGCTGCGTACTGCTGTTAGCAGGGTGGCAGGACGTCTGCCCCAGAGGCCTTTTCCTTAGCTGTTCTGTTTCTTTACTTGGCTCTCACTATGTATTCCAAATGGGCCTTGAACTCACTGTGTAGCCCAGGTTCGCCTCCAACTCAGTGTACCCATCTGTCCCACCATCCCGAGTGCCGGGGTTACAGCTGTATGCCACCAAGCCCGGCCACCCTTTTCCATTTGGCTAATTGGCTGTGCCCTCTACCAATCTGGGATTGTTTAGTTGTCTCTCACTTTTGCCTCCCAACTTAAAAGGGAAAAATAAGTTGGCTGGAATATGTTTCTGCATCAGAAGGTTCCAGTATAGGAGCATCAGAAACTCATGTCCCCATCTTTTCTCCTTCAGTGCTAGGGATAAGACCCAGGCCTTACGCACCTCAGGCAAGTGTTCTGCCAATGAGCTACATCCTCATTTTTCTTTCTTTCACTTTTTCCCTTTTGGTCATTTTGAAACGGGACCTTGTAAGTCCCCCAGGCTGGTCTGGAATTTGTGATCCTCCTGCCTCCACCTCTCAAGTAGCTGGTTTAACAGGCATTGGCCTCTGCTTTATCTTTTCTCATGATGAAATTTTGACATACTTAAATTTCACCTAATTTGTCAAATTTTCTGTAGTTAATTATATACGAAAAGTAAAGGGAGGCAAGCGAAAGACAGTGGCCATGTTCTGTATCTTCACTGCCTGGCCCAGGGGCCCGGTGTCCACATTCCTGTGGCCTCTCTGGGATTCATCCATGCTGCTGGCTGGGCCCCAGGGGGTGACCTTTTGTGGTCCGTGACCAACAGCCCCACAGCAGCCGGCAGCCTCCCAGCCTTGGGACACTAGTGAGCTTTTGCTATCTCCTCTGGCACGCCTGCCTCCCAAGGGCAGCTCATCCCAGGACAGGGTGGGCTGGGCACAGGGATCTTGGCCCTGCTCCCGTTTTTCCTTCTGGCCACAGCACGTGATGTTCTACTTCTGAGCAGGAGGCACAGGGTAGGCCAGCAAGCTGAGGCAGCCACCAAGCGCAGCTTACCTGCTTGGTATCTTAGCACAGAGCCCAGGCCCTTCCACTGCAGATTTAATTTATTGTGTTACTTGGATACATTTAGTCTAACCAATTTTTGTTGGTTTGGGGTAAGCATACAATCCACTTTCAGTTGTGTTCTATGGCACATACAATGAAACAAACATATGTATATAAATACACACACACACACACACACACACACACATATATATATTAAATTATTTTAAAAACATTTTTGAGGCTTGTGGAATGAAACTAGGGCCTTATGTATATTAGGCATGTGCTCTTCCACCTAAAAAAATTATTCTTAGGGAAGTCTTGGGAAAGAAATCCAGAGAAGAAACAACTTACTAGAAAAGCATTTGGTTTAAAAAATTTTGATCTTTCTTTTCCTCTTTCCTTCCTTCCTTCTTTCCTTTGGTACAGGGTCTTGCTACACAGCTTGGACTCGTATTGATCCTCCTGTCTCAGCCTCCCCAGCACTAGGATTACAAGCATGCACTACTACCCGAGGATTGAACCTGGGTTCTTGCGCTTGCCAAGTAGGTACTTGGACCACCAGGCCCTGACCCCAAAAGAACATTGTTTTTAATACAAATAACCTTCTGCTGAAAAATATTTATTCAAAAAAAAATTACAAATTCAAAAACTTTGGGGAAATGGAGGTTCTGCGGAGTGTCTTGTGGATCTGCCTCCTCCTGCTGAGCTCCACGCTCATCACTTGGCTGATGCAGTGTAGGTCCTTCTACCCTAAAAGTGCACGTGTGAAACTCAAGCTAGTGAAGTAACCTGCACTGTAAGAACATTTCCTTGTCGGCACCCGAGAGGATCCTGTCCACGCCAGACAGGTTGAGCATCAGATTCATTCCACTGACACTTTTAAGCTCCTACTCTATACCAGACACAGGATGTAGTGACAGGGAACAGGAAGGCACAATCCCTGTCCTAAAGATACAAGGAAAAGCAGAATAAAAGAAAGGGAAGAAGAGGAGGCAATCTGGATGCAGTGCAGGACCTGCCCAGGTGTTCCACGGAGGTGTGAAGAACACTCCGTGTTCGGAAGGTGACAGAGTAAAAGAGTCCTCTGAGGACACCTGGCATGGGGGGCACCTGTTTACATCGTTATTCCTAGTTCACCAGCTTAAAAATAGCTAGGTGGGGATACAGTTTTGGGGTGGACATAACACATGGGTGTGGGTCTGGGGGCTTCCAAGGACACAGTTTCGTTCTTTTGCTGTGATCGACACACGGCCCAGTTCCCCACTCCTTCTGTCCTTTTTCTCCCCTCTGGTGCCAAAGGTTGAATTCTGGGCTTCACGCATGTGAGGCAAATAGTCTATTACTGAATGCTGACAATCTCAGGCCTCCGCCTGAACGTATCAGGAAATGGGTTCCACTTCCCCCTAACTGCACACGAGGAATTCATGGTTTCCAGTGGGAATTAAAGTTCCTCAGACAAGGAAGACATAAGTCACATTCCAGACAAACTTGCTACCATATGTCACAGAGTACATCCCTCATCAAGGTATCATTTGTCTTAGGAATTTTTATCATGATGATTGGAGTGCATTACACTTTGCAGATTTAATGTTTCTTATTCAATTAGCTCTGGCATATGTGTTCTCCCTGAAACCCTCAGCACCGTCAAGATAAACATTCCATCACCCCACAGTTTCCTCCTGTGCCCTGGCAATCTACAATTCTCCTCCTGGATCTTCTCTGGGCAGCCGGTGATCTGCCTCTGTCACAACAGACCAGACTGCCTCTCCGGGCTTCAAGGAACAGAAGCACACACGCACAGCCTGCACTCCTTTGGCTCACTGTGCTCATTCAAAATCTCATGGCAATCTCAGGGCTGCCTCCCCCTGGGGGCGTCAGGACCGCTCCCAGGCGGTACTCCCACATGTGGCCCAGCCAGCTCCTTCCTACTCACCCAGTTACTGCTTACTCCTCCCCAGAACGCCCCGTGGGACCACAGGGCACAGGAGTGCTCCAGGGTGAGGACTAACAGCTTCAGTGGACTCCCGGGAAGCGCTATGCCTGTCTCTTACACACCTATATTCCTTTCTATAACCCGAGCAACTCCAAGTCCTTCTGCTGCAGCAGCGCGCAGAACTGCGTGCCCACAGGGTACCGGCCACAGTCATTTTCAGCCCTCACCACATCAACGAGGGCAGTGCGGATGGTGTTTCTGTGAAGTCCACACACCACTCGCAGCTTCCTCTGTGACTCTGGACCCGAGGTTTAAGCCACCACAGGTCCAGGACTAGTGTGAGGACAGTGCCACACTTGCCTCAGGTGCACAGTGCAAAGAGACACCAAAAAGTTTAGTGAGGCATGCTGGCAACATTAAATATCAAAATGGAGATAAAACTCCAGGATGAACATCGCAGCATTTGGAATGAAGTCAAAGTCAGCAACACTGCCATACTGAGCTGACAGCAAAAGGGAAAAACAAGCATAATAATCCTGTCTTTTAAAAATTATTATTAGCGGGGCATGGTGGCACACACCTGCAATCCCAGCACTTGGGAGGCTGAGGCAGGAGGATGGCATGTGAGCCCGGCCTGGGCAACTGTGCGACTTGGCATGATCTGTCTCTGAATAAAAAGCAAGGACCACAGATACAGCTGCTGTCCTCCATTTTCGAGTATTAAGACTTGTGAGGAACCCCTCTCCCGCCAGAAGCCGCGGGGAGACCCGCTTGCTGTGACCACTTCTGACCACACCCACTTCCCCTGGATGGCCCAAGGCGCAGCAGGCTGTGTCTGACATCCTGAAATTAGAGCTCTACTTGATGCCCGGCAGTCTAGGAGCTAACTGAAGGTCGTTGCTATGTACACGCAGTCACTGTATCTGCTTCCTTGTCCTTAGCCAGGAGCACAGGCAAGACGAAACGGCCACCTGCAGGCTTTGAATATTTTAAAAGGGCCTCAACTGACCATCCAAAATGGGGCGCGTTCATGCAGTATCTGATTACACAGGCCTTCAACATGAAGCCAAAACCATCTTATCTAAATAGAAACGCAGAAACCACAGTTCCGATGAAATGTTATCATTTAAAACACATACTGTACTTTTCATAAGAACTATCAACATTTGAGAAAGAATCAATGTGTGTGAATAAACTATGTAATAAATGGATTCCAGCAGAGCTGAACATATGCCCAGAAACTGCTGGGGATCAGGTCAAGTATAATGGTTCTGAACCTTTTAGTTAGACATTTTGGGAGAAAAAAGCCAAAAAAATTACCCAAGATTCCCAGTCACACTTACAAAGTTTGCAAGGATGTAACTTTGTCCCTGAAAGTGAAAGGACTTACGTTTAGCTAATTATGAATGCATGCAGGGAAGTACCTGTCTATCGTGGATTAAAGTAGTTAGGAGAAGCTTTGTTGGAGCATCAGGTCTGGAAAGAGAGTGGATGCTGATTTTCGGTGTCCACATAGGTCAGTGCAGACTCAGCCTGTCCAAGGAAGACACTTCACGTGGGTTGGTCGTGAATCCTGGTGTTTCGCTCAGAGCAGCTGTGTGAAGCCTCAGAGACAGACAGACCGACCACAGAGGAAGTTCTGCTCTCCTTTGTCCCGCTGTGTGTCACTGCTATTTTCCTTACTTGTGGAGTGAGCCTACTGGGCAGGGTCATCATGGGAGTGATGGGGGACAGATGTGCAGAGCGCCAAGCACAGCCTGGCTCCCAGGTGCTGCGACTGCGCAGAGCTGTTGTTCTAACCACAGCAGGCTCCTCAAGTGTTTGCAGGTTCTCTAACCCAGGCGTCTGCTGCGGGCAGAGCCCATCCGATTCCCCTTCCTCTTTTGGGGTACACAGAACCAAAGAAGGAACCCTGCATGCTTATAAGCGTGCCAGGGAAAAGTTTAGTAGAAAGAGAGATCTCTTTAAGAAGAGGCTCCTTCCTTGCCAACAAAGAGCAGCTGAGCGGTGCCACGGTTTCTATGTACAGTTTCCTGTTTGACATTTTAAAAGACCTAGAAAAGAGCTTCAAAAAATTCATACTAAACTGGCTAGAAAGTAGTTTGTGGCTAGAGAGCTGTGGTCGGTCTCTGTGGAGAAGCACGGGCTGGGCTCACACACAGTGTGTGAAGGGTGCAGGAGCTGCTACCAGGCTGCTCCCTCTCACCCCTTGCAGCAGAAGGCCTTCCCAGTCAGCACTATCTCCTAGCAGAGGGGGACATCCCCTCCTGAGGGAAAGGCTCAGGCAGAGGAGCTTCCAAGGCCCGGCTCTAACCTCCACACCACTGCCAGAGAGTGAAAGGAGGCCAGGCCAGGTGTGAGGAGGACTATCTTGGGACACTGGAAAGAGGGAAAGCCAGGAGTACAGGGCTGCTGTGAGCCTGCCGCTGGGCCTCCCTGCTGGGCGAGCTGCCGCAGAGGGAGGCCTCGCTCTGGACGCTCTTGCAGCACCGAGGTCACCTTGGCCTTTTGGGCTCCTGAACGCATTAGACTGACACTGGCCAGCGCCAGCATGATATGTTGGTTGGCACACAGTAGGGCAGCATTCACAAGGTGAAGCTGTCGTCCTGGTTGGCCACAACATGGGGTTGACGGTTAGTTTTAAGTCATGAAGAGAACGATATTCTGGATAAGGACACATGAAAAAATTGCAAATGTAAACTGGCAGACCGCCTCCCACCACCCCTATCTTCCCGAGGGCCACACCACAAACCTGAGCTTGTCCAGGCTACAGCTCATCTCGGGGCAGCCTGTGAGGCTCTGCGGTGCTTAGCAGCAGAGGAAACTGAGGACGACATCTGAGTGCTTGTGCGAGCACAGCATTTCTTACTGTCATAAGAATCTAATTAGTCATTTAAAAAAGGCTCCTAATACCTTGGAATCCAGCCCACAGGCCTTACGGTTCATTCCTGCTGCACAGCCTACTGGCTTGAAATTCACACCAGTATGGCCAGAAAACATCAGTCAACAAGCAAGTTCACAAACCAAACTGATTGTCAGAAACTATAATTATGAGTTTCACCTCCACGGATGATACAAAGCTCAAAGTAGAAATTGCTGAGAAATTAATTTATGCAGCTTTTTCACAATGAAAAGAAATGCTTCTTGCTACCAAATTTTTCCAAGAATTGTAATTTTTTGTGTTACTTCAGTGTGGTATTACATAGGTAGCACTTAGAGGAAGATGGCAGCGCCCAAGGCAGAGGAGCTTGGTTGCTATCCTCCTTTAGCAGTGGAGCTTGTGAGGCTGCACAGCATGCAGAGGTACAGAGGAAACACAGGCACGAGCACGCACACCCCACAAGGCGGGGGCTGGCCGCATCTGCTGCCACCCCCCAGGCTGCGTGAAGAACCAGCCTTCCTGTTCCCCGCAAGGAGGCCGGCAAAGGATGCAGAAGCATGCGCTCTGCACTGACGGAGCGCAGCAAAGTGCAGCTTGGGATTTTTGGAGTGGACACGCACGGCCTGATGCACTGGGACACAACTCCAGTGTGACCAGGGAGCAGGACGAGGAGGCCCGTGGGATGTATCTGGCCACGGCGCCTATCGGCAAATCCCAGGTGTGCATCTCATGTGAAGTGAGGCAGACCCCCAGGCGCCTCATGCAGGGTTTGCACACTGGGCCCACATTAGAATTTGCTTCTCTGACGCATAAAGTTTAAGTAGCAACCAGCCCCCGAGCTGTTGAAGTAGTGTGAACTGAAGTACCTCAGGAGGCTATCTCAGGCTTTCCCCCTGAGGAGCCTTTTCAGAAGTGGGGTTACAAAAGGTCCTCTGACACTTGCTGCATCTGTCTGTACTTCACTTAAGGACATTTTAAAATGAGGCTTCCTTAAAACCACAGATATTACAAGTCTGGCCGCACTGTACTTACAAACATATTCAATTATTATTATCATTTATGATGCTGGGCATTGAGTCCAGGGCTTTTACACTGAACTACATCTCTTGCCCTCTTTTTTAATTTGTAAAATTTAAGACACAGTCTAGTTAAATTGCTAAATTGCCCAGGCTGTGCTGGGCCTGTGATCTTCCTGCCTTGGCCTTGAACACTCCTATGATTCCAGGAGTGCACTACCATGCAGAGCTAGTGGGCGTGAACCGGCAGCTACTGCACCATCAAGGACACCATGAGAAGATAGAAAGGAAAGGAACACCCGGCACACTAGCAGAGGCAACTACAATGCGGGCTGCCGGCTCGGGAGCCCTCAGCACGAAGGGCGCGGGAAGCCGCGTTCTGCCCCCATGTGCCTCTTCCCGTATCCCCTTGAACAAACTGGTCTGATTCACAAGTTGGTTCTTTTTTTTTTTATTTTGTGAGCTGTTTCCCAGGAGTGGGACAAATGCTTTCAGCGGCTTTATCACCACTTTAGACCACTATGATAAACACAATTCAAAGTTTGCTCTGAGAACAACTGCTTAAAGAAACAGAGGAACTTTCCTAAGTGCTTAGGTCGATGACAAAGAGTACTTGTATGGAATCCAGGCTTCAGTGTTAAAAGGGGACAACTGAGTCAAAATGCCTAAATTCTAAACTTAAAGTGCAACGCGTTAATTCACAACTAGGGAATAACAATGTCCATCGTATTTGGATTTGAATAGCTAAAATGCACTGACTGAGAGATATTTTTAAGTTATGGTGACAGGAAGAAGTTACCTGCTAAGTATTTTAAGGTACTTTGACCATGTTCCTCTCTATGTTCATGTCCTAGATTAATCTCATTACTGTATTTCTCCTTCTTTTTCAAATGAAAAATAGATATTAGTGTTTTGGTTCGTTTTGGAAACATGCTTTGTGAAGGACTTCCAAGATATTGTTTCTTTTTAAAAGTGACCTTCAAATAAAAATACTAGACTTTTCAGATAACACAAAGCCTGAAGCAAACAACATCAGATTCTGCTAATATGATCATGAAAAGACCAAAGGGACCTTGTGAAGCAGAGTGGCCAGTACTGGAGTAACTCGGAACATTCTAGAGGAGAGTAAGTGATGCATCACTCAGGAAAACAGCAACTGAAGCATCCCAAGGCTGGAGGGCAAGGCTGGTCCTTGGCCACTACACTGTCCTGCGTAACTCGCACTGGTTGTTTTGCACAGGGACTTCCTCAGTGACAAGGCAAACTTTTTTTTTTTTTTGACATCAGGAAACAATACCCTTCTGCTTATCTTTTTCCTTTTCATTGAAAAAGTACAGAACACAACACATTTCAAGTTTCTCCAGGGTTTTTTGTTGATTTGTGACCAGCTGCTAGCTCTGAAAAGGAAGCCACTGTAGTCCAGCTCCGTGGCTTTCTGCGTGGCCTTGGTTTACCTGCCATACGCAAAGCGCCTGTCCTTGTGGTGGTCCCCAAAGGTGTCCCAAAGCCGGAGAGAGACGCTCACTTCATCAACAACGTCCCGGGAGCGCTCCAAGACCTGCAGGAGAGACAGCACCCAGCTCGCTGTGACCTAGAGCCCCCAAGACAGGAGGGCTGAGTCGGCAGCCCTTAACCCACCGGCACTGACTTTCTTTATTCTGCCTAGTGGGACTTAGGCCAAGTTCTAGTTCATTTCCTGGAATCGCATGACACAAACCCTTATTCAGGATACATGCAAAGTTTACACTCTGCTTTGTTCTACTATGACACTAAGGTTTGCTTCGTTTTGAATACGCAATTTCCTCAGCCCCTCCTTTCTTTTTCTTTTCTTTTTTTTTAATTAAAAAATGTTTGTGACACACAGCAAATACACTCATCCCAGGGAACTGGTATATGTTCCTACAGGCTTGACTGTTTTGCCTCTCCTTCCCTCCCTGCTGGCTCCCAGCTTTTTCCTGTCCCCCACCCCCCCACACCAAGTTCTGTTTCTTACCTCCTGGCAGACTCGGTACTGGTCAATCGCCCAGACAGTTGGCACGTGGGTGGCCAGCAGCTGGTACTGGGTCAGTGTGGTATTGCAGGCCCGGGCACAGATCAGGCGCGTCTTTCCCACAGCGTTGTCACCCACAACCACACACTTGATGGTTTCCACGTTGGGCCTTTCGTAGTCCATGTCAGTGTCCATTTATAATACTCTGCAAAAGAAACGGACACTGAAGCTCTCCAGGGCAATTCGGGACATGAGGGTTCCTGAAGGCTTCTGCCTTTGTCCGGCTCTTTCCTTAGAGGCGCCAAGGCACAGCAAAGAGGTTTGGAAGTTCATACTACGCCTAGCTGAAACTCAAGTTTTCTTTTTATATCTCATCCAAAACAAAAACACCAGACTGTTATTTTGACCTCAAATGGTTTATTCCTGTTAACATTTTCTCCTTGGTTTTCTCCAAACATGCCTACTGCAGATCCATCTAGGCCGCCAGGACAGTGGCCACACAGTATAGCTCCCAGGCTATACACGCTGGCCGGCCAGTGAGACCTGGCATCTGAAGGGTAGCCTCTGCCACCAAGGCATATGTGCCCACTGCAATATTCCAATTAGCCAGTGTCTGCAGTTGAGAAGTTCTCTGTAAGTTCAAAACTATTCTGGTGACTCAGCAGAGAACCAAAATCTTAGGTTGAAAGACTGATTTTACCCAAGAAAAAACTCCCAGTTGGAATTCTGGAGTATTTATCCAATTCATTTCATTTATACCAATCAAATTAATAAAGAAGATATTCTCAAGAGCTCTAATCTATAGAGCTAGATTAAAAAAAATACTTTCCCCTCTGTATTGTCTTTTTTCCCCATAATTTTATTGAGAAATAAACAGCAAT
>NDGM010939605.1:0-10099 GCA_002564305.1 Octomys mimax | reverse complement strand
TGTTGTGGACATGCATAATGACTGTGACAGTTACTGGTGGCTAGGCGTCACTTGTGGAACTGATTTTGAAAGTGATGATTCATTCATTTTTTTCTGAAACATTCTATGTAGCTAAAACAATTTAATTGACTATCATTACTTCCTCACTCAGGACAGAAAAATCATTTCATTTTGAAACTATGAAAAGCTTTATGCAATTGATAGCTTTTATTCTGTTGTAGACATTTGCTAACAAAAATCGTGCCTTGAACTCTGCTGACATCTTTGGTTGACCTTTGGTAATGAAGAATTTGTCAGCATCAAGAGTATATAGTATGAACTCTTTTGCTTTTGCTAAAAATTTAACTCAATGTCATCTTTCTTAAGACATAACAGGATAGCTAGTAGAATGAATGGGGATGATGCAATCTTTGCCTTTCAGATAAGACTAAAGTGTCTGCATTGGTGCATATGACAGCAGTAAAGGAAGATTTCCAAATAAATAAGCAGGCCACATGGAAAGACGTCTCAAGAAAAATATCACAACTTTCATTAGTGAGAATAAAAATAGAAAGACATGATTATGTTCTCTTATGATTTAGCTCTATCAACTAAATCTTAATAAACTCAATTTATGCTTAAGAACAGAAAATAAAAAGAAAGATGCATACACTTACTTATGAAATTCCAAGTAACAGCAGGTAATTTTACTATCTACTCAGAGAAAAAGAAAACAAATGAATCTCTTCAAGTTAAATATGCATGCAAAAGTCACTGGGATCATTTATCTCTTGATATTTTCATAAAATTTACAAAGCTTACATGTGGAAGATGAAAATAAAGTGAAAAGTAACAAGTTCATCAGCATTTAAAAGACCCTACTGAATTTTTTTTTTTTTATACCAGGGATCAAACTCACAATCCTGTGCTTGCCAAGCAGGCACTTAAGCCTGCTAAGCTCCACCCTCTCCCCCTACAGATTTTTATCTGCCTTGTCTGCTTGAAGTGGCCAGCTACACGGCCACGATCTAGCCGCATCACAGTTCTGCTGTCCCCTTCAGCAGACTATCATAATGATATTCTTACTTAAATTCTTCACTTTGATCTTAGCGTGGATTCAAGACAGAGTTAATGTCACTGGGGAACTGCCTAACAGTGACTTCTGTGTAATACCAGCTCTTCTCCTTGATCACTGGCCTAGCATTTCATGCAACTCTACATAACTCACAGGACTTACAGCCATCTGAAGTCGTCTGGTGTTTCCTCTTCTGCCTGGTTCTTAACTGTCTTCCCTAATGAATTGAGATCCTGGAGAAATGGCAACTTGTGCAGTACTCTGACTATGGTACTTCTACTGCCTAGATCACTGTTCCAAGCTCAAAGGGTCTAAGACGTTTTTCTTTTTTCTTAAATGAAGTAACAGTTTATCATGTTCCCTGATTGATCCAAAGTAATATATTGGCGTCAGGTATGCTAAGGAAATTTTGGGGGGAATTTTGATGAAATAATCTCTATAAATACTTAAAACCTCAGCTTTCCACCAAAATCATTCCAGGGAAATTAGTTCTTTCTGGAGAATCAGAGACCATTGTCTGCTTCTACCATATTTATCCTTACAACTATGCACATTGAAATGGGAAAATCCATATTTGGTTATTTTGGTTATGAGAACATTGGTGTGTACAAAATTCCTAAATATTCTATGCATGAAATCACTGAGATTCAATCCCAGCATCCCATTCTGATCCCACTTTAATTGTCTTTGATGGGAATCTTTCTGATAGGCACTAAAAGCAGCTGAATTACAAACTGCTATTTCTGTGCATTGAACAATAAAATAGTGGGACTGGCAAAGGTGGACAGGAAAAAAAGGAAAACATTTTGGTTTGAGTACCCTGTTGATGATCATAGTGATGTTCTGTGTTACTTAGATGACATGTAAGGAGATTAGAGCCATCCACCTCAAGTGAAAATCTAAGTTCAGAGAGATCAATAACACAGAATAGATATACTTTCAGCACTGAATGAATTCTTACAAAAACCTGCAGCCTAAAACATCATCAAGGACGTTTAAAAGAGCTTGCAAAGTGCACTGCTGTGTCTGTGGTACTGTTATGCCTATGCAGAGTTATATGGTGCTAAAACAGTACAATTCATATGTTTTTAAAAAGATTACACATGTATGCACATATGTTTTCCTTGTTTTATAAAGACAAGTGAAAGCATATTTTATTGCACAGATTTTGTTTAAATACTATACAGAGACAAAATCTCCCTGACCCTATACCTTCTATACTTTTCACCTCCCCTCTCCCTACCCCGACATCCTTCTTTATACCTAGGTATAAGCAGCTTTATTTTCCAGAGTGAGAGGTAGCTATTATAATGGAATTCAAACAACAGCTGCGGGGAGAGGAAAGTGCTGTTCTTTATACGTCAGCTGATTCCCCCTAGTGCAGTCACAAGGGTGTCCTTAGACAGTTCTCCCTCTTGTAATTGTGCCAGGTTGGGCTCCGAGGTACAGACCAGACATTCCTCAGAAGGGTGATTTTCTCCTATGTGCTCGCTGAGGCTCCAAATCCCAACTGTGCTCGATCCAAGTCAGCGGTTCATAAAAGCTAGTTCATGAGTCTGCATAGCTACACGTCAAGAATAAGAATGTCCAAGAAGGGTTTTATAAAATTAAACAAACAACTTCATGAAGCTCCTATATCTCTTTTTGTTTTGTTTTCAATTTTGACCAGTTTTACTCTAGGAGGGAAATAGTAAATGTCTACAAACATGTCTACACATGTTTGTTCATGTTCTAAATATCTTAATAGTTTTTCCCATACACCAAAAGTGGGTGATGCCCAGTGATCTTCTGATGGAGTTTTATATTATATTTATCCATCATATTTCAAAATGTGAAGACTGCTGATTGAAATATATGTAATTTTATAACCTTTTCCCTAAAATGTTTTATTCACTTCTCACATCTTTTTGGCAGTCAAGCCCCAGTGAACTATTTTTCCTTTTACAACTGAAAGGCTACTTTTTTTTCATTTTTATGTACTTGGTACAGGGTCTCACTGTGCAATTCAAACGCATAGTGATCCTCCTGTTTTCAGCCTCCCTAGCACTGGAATTACAGGTGTGCATCACCATGCCCAGACTCAGTGGCAGCTCAGCATGCCCCAGGTGTGGGGCTGAAACAGTATTGAACCCTCTCATTCCTGTGCTGCCAAAGCAGACACTTAACCCACTGAGCTATCTTGCAGGACTGAAAGGCTACTTTTTAAACATGGCTCATGTTGCATTTTTCCAGAGTAAGCCTTTCATTCTTTCATTTTGTTATATTTTTGTGATGCATATTCACTTTCAATTGCCAAGAAGAAAGTAGCATTTTGAAGTTCTGTCCTATGAATCATTCCAAGTGCAACAAGAATGCATTGTCTAATGACTACATCAGGACTTGTCTTTTGTTACCAAAGTAATCTGTTAGTAACTTCAGGGCAAAAGGCAACATAAAAAACTGATTTTTGTCTCCATCTTGATATATAAAATGAGATGTTAAAAAGTCTGAACTTATCATAATTTAAATTAGTATGTCCAGTGACACATTGCTACACACACACACACCACACCACACACACACACACACACACACACACACACAAACTAAAGCGATGACCCTATCTGGGATGAAGCAGAGTTAGCCACACACTAAGTGCTCACGAGTGCCTACGGATCACTGACACAATCTTCTATTTGGTGTACAAGCATTTCTCTTTGTGACTTTGGTCTCAGACTAAGTGCCTTTCTTGAGGCCGTGGGCCTATTGTCTTATTTTGCCATCCTGCTCATCTTTTCCCACAGACCCTACAGGATTATTGACCGAGACTATGAGTACACAGAGAAATAACTGTGGATGCTTTCCTGTGTCCTTGCACACACATCGAGTCTCCAGTTCTGTCTTGCTGCGGCTCCAGGGTGATGAGTGTTTCAGGGTCAGATGCACACATTTATGAAAGCAGCTTGCTCACAATGATGCTAAAAAATGAAATCTGTGATTTCATGCACATCTCAACACATAATGCTTGTATGAAAAATATTGGGTTTGCGTTAATATAGAACCTCAAAATAAGTGTTCAGTCAAAGAAAATGAGCTTAGCTATTAGAATTATAATAAAACATTTATGTATAATTAAATATTCCAATTAAAAAACCATTTGAAGCCATTCTTAAGTGATTCCATACATTTGATTTGAAGGGAATGAGGAGATTGGACTACTAGTCAAGATAAAATTGAAATAATTTTGATTTTTGCTATTTTTCATTTTCACTGAAATGTTTTTTTTCAAAGATCTATTATATACTCTCCAGAAAGTTCATCTTTTCAGAAAGCAGTAACAGCAAATTTTTCACAAAGGATACACTTTGTGAGATCTGAATGAAGAAAGATAACACTTTTACAAACATGCAACATACTGGTTGTTGTATAAATCCCACCCGCCAGATATTTATCAACAGTAACTGTAGCACATGGTTAAATGAGGCATAAATAAGTGTCAGAAGACATTATTAAGAAATGAAATTTGAAATGCATGCTTAGTAGAATTCAAGTGTATTCTCTCAGACAGTGAAATAATTAATTAGGATTTGAGTTATAGAACAGGAAAGGAGTAACAATAGCTTACTCTAATTTTTTTCAAATAAATATAAAACATTAAAAAAGAACAGAAAAAAAAGAACAGGAAAGGAAGAAGGAAAACAGTTGTTTATTGAGTAAGTACTACATGATGTGCTTGGTACTGAAATATCATATCTTTTATTTCTTAATCTTCAAGTCACTTCCAAATAGATAATTCTCTACTGCCATCCTGCGCAATAGAGAATCATACAAATGGATTTGTGTAATCTACTCAAATATTGCAGATGGAAAGTGGTAGAACCAGTTTTGTCCAATATCACTTTTATCATCTTCCATTAGTCTATTGATGGTCAGAAAAAATAATACCAAGAGTATTGCTACAACCTGAGAGAGGATGAAGTTATGAACAGAAGCAATCCTCCTGTTTTCAGCTTCCCCAGTGCTGGGATTACAGGTGTGCACCACCACCCCCAGATTTGGTCAGTAGCTCAGCCCACCCCAAGGGTGGGGCCAGTGCAGCATGTGAGACGGGGGATCAAACCCTAGTTCCTGTGCTTGCCAAAGCAGGTGCTTAGTCCACTGAACTGTCTCATTGGCCTGGGATCACCCACTTCTAATGCATCCTCTGTAAGAAAGGGCCTCATCTCTACAGTTCCCCATCCTGTTTCCAAAGCCCAGTTGGCTTCACAGAAGAGAGTTCACTGTGCTGTGCCTGTAAGTGCCTACTCTTATTCCAACGTGTGCAGACCTCTGACATAGTGAATTTGCTTGCTGAACAACAAACTCAGATTAAAATCCAAATTGGAGTTCAACCTGATAGCTCAGTGGACTAAAGTGCCTACTTTAGGGTAAAATTCATCATGCCTGGTTCCAGGGCTCTTAAGATTATGGCAAACCAGAAGTCAGGAGGGTGTCGTGGCTAAGACAAGTTGCTCACCGTATAACAGCCCAGAGCAGGGAGAGTTAGAAAAGATGTGGCCGGCAGCCCTCTCTTCCCACTTTTGTTGTGTTTAGTCCATGACTGAATCGGGCAGTAGAACCCACAGTTGAGGCAGATCTCTCCTCTACTTTGCTCTCCTATATGGCCCACACCTCTGGAAGCATCCTGAAAAACACACCACAGAAGGGTAGCTAGCCTTACTCAATCTAGTCAAAATTCCCTGCTATCCCATCAAAAGAGCTTCTACTCACCTGCTTTCTTATTATCTTGTGACTTTTTAAACCAAAGTATGTTAATTAAAGAGTTTTCTCTCAATGTATTTAATTTCTGAAACTTTGGATTAATTTTTAAATCTTTGTAGGATAAATCCTCTAAGTTATGTGGTGGGCTGCACTCTGAGAAGTGCTTTATCTAAGGTGTGAGTTGGGGGAAGCGTCATGATTTTACAACACAAACTGGATTATTAATATCATAGTCTGCCAGAGAGTACAGTAATGGAGGATTTTGAATTGAATAGTAGAGGCTTACATGCAAGTACATTTTTTAAAGATTGTTTAAAAATCATTCATTTATTTATTTATTTGATACAAAGCCTTGCTACACAGCTTAGACTCATAATGATCCTCCTGTCTCAGCCTCCCAATACTAGGATTACAGGTGTGTGCTATCACACCCAGTTCCAGTGTCCATAATGTCATACACAGGGGTTCAGGGACCAGCATGACATGCAGTACCTGGGACTGAACCCAGTTCCTTGTGCTTTCCAGGCAGGCACTTAGACTACAGGGCTATCTCCCCAGTTCCTACGTTTTTGGTTTTTTGTATGTAAGAAGGATGTTTGCTGTCTTAATTTACTTCAAAGTCAGTCACCATAGCTACAACATGGTGTTACTTCAATGAGTAAAGTGTACTGGGCTAAAAACAGCCAATTCACATCCTCATGCATCAGTCTAAACTAATTTAGCAAGTTAGAGTTAGGTGACCTGAGCCAAGCCCTTGCATTACCTTGGAGTTAAGAATGTTGCCAATATACATAAAATGTACAGTAGCACAAGTACTTGTGCCTGTTTATATAGAGAGAAGAAGAGGAATAGAGGAAAAGGGAAAGGAATGGGAGATGATCATTTGCTAGGAGGAGAAGCCAAGAAACAAAATCTTGCTGAAACTAGCTCAAAACTAAATGGCACTGTAGTTGATATCAAGGGACCGAGAGACAGAGCAATCACAGATGGAGTCAAAGCAGCAGGCATCCCTGGAGATCCGGCAGGCCCTGCTTTGGAATGGAAAAATGAACTTTACTGAATGTTTTTGTCTCTCTATTCATTCTTTATCTGCTTCAACAAATGTGCTTAGGTGCAGTGAAATTATTCCAAGACAGGCAACAGAGGGTATAGGGATCAAAACTGAAGAGGACCATTGTTAATTAATAAATGGATATTATACTTTGAAGGTTGGCTGTGTATTTGACATGCAAATGGGTAAAAGAGCAGGCTGATGATAAAATACCAAAATGTTAAAAGAAGTCCTTTCTGAAAAAATTAACTTATTATTATTATACCTTTATTATTTACCTTATCAAAAAACAAAACAAAATTCAATTTGAACACCATTTGTAGAAGCAGAGCAGAATTTTGTATCTTTGCAAGCCACTGAATTCATCTGAGTATCTATTGAACTTGTATACAACACTCTGCCTGTAAATAATAATTCATGAGGTTAATGTTCATCTATAAGTTTCAATAGGCGTAAATATAAACTTCATGGAAAATACTTTAACTACTTAGGATAAGCAACAAATACTGCAGACCTGGGATGGGCTGTCATGTTTTGTTTTTCCTTTGCAATCACTAAAGCAATACAGATGGCTTTCACAGCATTTGCAAAGGCAGCAGTGTGTAATAAAACGAAAAGTGGACTGGCTCAGAAGGTTTGGCAATGTTAAATCTGGTTTCTAACATGAATTTGTCACGAGAGACATTGGCAAGTCATTTAAATTACCTGGGCTGACGTCTCAACATGAAGAAAGAATGTCTCTATTAAAATGTCTCTAAGATTTTAAAATTACTGAATGCCATTATCCTCCTCTGATTTAAAAATAGAAAAAAATCTTTCACAACCAATGTGACATCACTCCAAGGCTAGATGCAAGGCAAGTGATGGATTGCCTAACCCTACACTGAAGCCCCACTGAATAAGAAGAGTAGCCCACAATGTATCAGAGCAATAATATGAAGGGCAAAAACAAGGAAATGAGAATGGCAGCTCGGGGCTCCCTGCAATCCAAGGAATAGCAACAATGAGCTAGTAATCTATGCTATTCCAAGGAAACAGACATGTCAGACAGAAACTCTTCTCATAATGCCAGTTTTCATTCATTGTTTAAAACATAATCAGTGTACTTTAACTATGAAAATGAAAACGTATGTTTACTTAGTAACTGTAGAGTAATAAAATGTGCTAATGAAATACCGGATCTTGAATTAGAACCGTGGGTTTTAACCTGGTGGGGTAAACTTTCCTGTCTCCATGACATTCCCTAAGACCTAGAAATGTTTGCAGTTGTCATGACTTGAAGCTGCTCCTGAGTGTAGAGTGGACAGGAGCACCCAGAGCATGGGACCATTACAGTGAATCTGTTCTCCTTCCAAAATGCCAAGGTCAGAAACCCTAAAAGCAAGAGAGACTTTTCCCAAATCTCCTGACTGAGGCTGCCACTTGAAAGGAGTGAATTCTTTTTAAATTCTGTACCACAATATGGCAACTAAGGATGTGCTCGCATGTCACCCAGAAAAAGGTGGGGGGAGCCTACCTGAGGTTGGAGTCCTGACCCTCTGTCAGCGCTGCTCCCTGTAGCTCCTTAATATGTGTTGAGGAGGAAAGGAAACTAGAGCATACAGTGAGGATTTAAAAACAAACAGATTCCCTGTAGGCTTTCTGCCACTTGACGCTACTAACTTGGAGAAAGAGAAGCTTGCCCAGGATGAAGAAAATAAGCATCTGCAATCTTAAAAATTCCCATTAAAAAAATAACAGCGCTGAGTTGGGAAAAACAATTATTGCACAACAAGAAAACATTACAATAGCATAAAAGAGTAGTAATTACATGGAGAAGAATGGGAAATGAAGAAGAGTACCTTAATTTTGTTCCCTAAAAAAGTTTCAATATATGAACCAAAAGCTATAAGTCAGTTTGCAACATAACTGACAAAATCATTTCTAAATAAAGAGCTATTGTTAGCATCTTTGAGCTTGTGTTTACTGTCCAAACAGCCACTGAACGAGACACAAGCTGCACTTCAGTTTAGTTAAGTTTATGGAACTTCTGGTCCTTTCTTTGTTGTCACACAGTTTGAATCTCAAGATGTCCGAATGCATAATCAAAGCATTCAAAGGAAACTGTTTCGGAGGCATGTACTTCTTGTAGACAATTGTAGACATGCTTAATTTTTAACAGTTATCTTTAATTCTTTTATGATCCTTTAACAAGAAATACCATGTCCTCCTACAATATCGTGAATTACAAAATTAAGTAAAATAATTGAAACTGGCACTAAATCAGATAAAAATAATGGGAAAAGCATTCTTTTCTTCATGTTGTTCCTTACGACCCTTAGACTCTTTACAGAGACCCTGACGAACTGCTCCCTTTGAGAATCACTGATTTAGCAGCGTGAAGGATAAGGACATCACATGCCATGATGAATGAAGCATAGTTGGCAGTCAGTGTAGTATTCTCCTGACCCCCCTCATGTGTTTGCAGATGGCCCCTGCTAAGTAGAAAGCCTACTGAAACAAATTGCACAGTGATATTTTCTGAGGGCACGAACCCTATGGCACACGAGCATTTTATTTTTCTGGAAGGCTTGTTGTTCAGTATTTGTAGACTCCAAGTATTTTCTATTTTCTCAGAAAACTCATAAAAATGCCTGTATTATAAGATCAACCTAAAACTTGAATGGTAAAATAATTAAGACCAGTCTCCAAGTAGTTATCCCAGGTTTGCTTCCAAGTCATCACTAACATTTTTTCACATTTAATTTCATTTTATAGATAAAAAGAATCTTTCAGTCTTAAAGAAACAAGAAAATCAATATATTTTTAGTTACATGATTATTCACATTACCAGAATTCCATCAAAAATAAGAGTGAAAACTGTATGAATATACAAGCTTCAGAGATTAAAATGTAGATATATCAAACAACATTTAAAGGGAGGAATTACTGAGTTGAGTAGAAGAACAAGAAAGGGAGCAGGAAAAAGAGATATATCTACATAGGTAAGCAGGATGGTTTGGACAACTGTAGTGCACATTTCTCTTGGTCTATGGAAAAAACAGCTAATGCAATTTTTTTCTCCTTTTTTTCAATTCTTTGTCCTTTTTCTCTTTTTAATTTCTTATATATTTCTTTTTGTTCTTTCTTCTTCCAATTTTGCATGTGTATATCTGATAATATGAACAACAAATTTGAAGAGAGCAGTATGCATTACAACACATACTGTGAAATTCATATTACTTTGTTAAGTGAAATTCTGTATCACTTGTAAT
>NDGM010939596.1:0-25269 GCA_002564305.1 Octomys mimax | reverse complement strand
TTTGAAACTGTCTCATTGCTATTTGTTTCTCAATAAAATTATGGAAAAAAATTAAAAAAGAAACTCTACTCTCTTTAAAACTATTTGTTTATTTCAAAGCAAGCAAAGCAAAGCAAGCAGCATTCATGTGTCCACTCAGTTATTAGCTATGTTTTATATGGCTGCATGAACCTTGTTTATGCCCATATTGTCCCTTCTCCATATGAACTGAATTCCCATACACCAAGCCAACACTACCCTGTCTTAATCAAAGCAGGACCAGGAACCTGACAACTCGGACATGCCCCAAACCCCCAAAGCCTACTACCGTTATCATGACTGGAGAATCTGAAGCCTGCTTTCTTTGCCTTGTTTGTTGCTACACACATACACACACACACACACACACACACACACACACTATTATTTCTGGACATTCCTGCCATCCTGCTTCCTGACTAATGTTGTTCTTCGAGGGAGCTGTGAGTAAAACCCCTTTTTAGTAGCAGTGGCCTCCAAATATATTGGTCTCACCATACTTGGATACCAATAAAACCAATATTTTAAAACAATGGTCATATTCGAGAAGTATCCCGTCCTGAATGCTGGAGATTCAATACAGAACAAGCTGACTGTGCTTACAGCCCTGCGGAAGATGCTCCATAAATCAAGACCAAGGGTAGAAGCCAGCCCCAAACACGAAAGGGCCTCTTTCTGCTTACCTCACCATTGCCTTCATACGAGCTGGGTAATGCGAAGAACATGGCAATCAGAGTCAGATTTCACTAGGATTCTATGTCTTGCAAGATCTGGGGCAATTTGTCTACACTTCTAGTTGCCCCCATATTGATTCCTTGATTACAGTCACAAAATCTGAAGAACTATATTCATAAGCTAGTTGTAGCATTTTGAAACAGACATGCTATAAGGAAACCAGAAGGACCATACATCTAGCCATTTGGAAAGAATAATTAGAGACTAATGCCCTAGAGGAGGTATCTGTTCTTATAAACTTGTGTAGTATTCAGTGGATCTGATAAGATCATTGAGGGTCATTATGTAAACTAAAATGCAAGCTTCCACTCATGCATTTCACATGTACTAGTGTGCACATGCTCATACATACCTACACATACACACACACACACACACACACACACAGATAGATATTTGTGTCGTACACATTAGAATTCAAAGACTTTCTTCTTTCAACATTTGGAAGTTCATAGTAGTTAAGAATCCACACTTTTGCATGCTTTTGGTTTTCTTTGGAAAGTTGGTGACAAAAGTTACATAAATAAAAAATGCATATTATAAAAGTCCCCCATCTCTAAGAAGTGAAAGACCTTTCTGCTTTTATCGGTTTATGTAATATAAACATTTCACCTAGATCCGAAAAATGTTATATGCAAACATATACCCTAGGGAAAGCATTAAAAATCAATGATCCGGAGTTACAGGGGATATATATTTAAAAGCTTTGTTTATCTGCCCTCATTAAAAACATGATTACATAAAGCAATAATCCTAGTGGTGTGAATTAATAAATGCATTTTTAGGACTTCATCACGGTGCTTGTTTTGCTCACGGTTCACTGGTTCCCAGGCCTATTTTGTGTATAGTGCTACTTCCATATTCACTTATCTGCCTCCTGAAGTGACAGGCAAAGCTCTGAGGCTTTTGGAAACAGTGGGAAGATTTCTTGCAAAGAGGGAATGCATGTTTTCCTGAGAATGAATATCCACACAGTATGACAGTGAGGGTTATGAAGTGACCAGGACAAAGAGATGGAAAAGCAGGACATATAGGAGACAAAGCACACATGTTTTTCAAGTTGAACCACGAGAGACAAGTATCAGATGATTTCTTTCTCACCACTTCTGAAGTTCTCGCACAAGAAGGATGCCAGTGGCTCATGGACAGAAAGTCCCCACCACCCACGGGCCAGCTCCAAACATCTGCTGGGTGCCCCGAACCTTGGGTAGGACCAGGCTGCATTTGGACCCCATGTACTTTAATAAACATAAGTACATATGATAGTTTGATTTGTGGCTAAATGCAAAGTGATGGCTTTTCTTGATTTTAACAATCTCAGTGGACAGAATTGTTTTTCTTAAGCACTGAGGGCAAGGACCTGAAGCCCTGTGCAAGCAGCTCCTTCTGACCTCCTGGTCTTCAGCCAGTTTGTTTCCTTGGCATTTCTCGGGCTTAACAGGGGGTGGTAATGACTGCTCCAATGGAGAATTAGTGCAACTGAGAATCAGGTGAGGGTGAAGAGTTTGGGCCACAGCAGGGGCTCAAGAGAAGCCTCTTGCCCTGTGCTGCGAGCGGCCAGTGGCTTGCAGCTGGCCACTATATTTCATAGATTTCTGTTTTTTTTTTTTTTTTTTTTTTTTTAAACCAGGAATGTCATTAGGTCCACAAAATGAAGAGGTATCCTTGGGGCAAGTTTCCATTTTAAGAGGTTTTCTTAGTCAGTTGAAAAGTTGAGTTTAAAAGTAAATAATACATAAGAAGGAAGTTTCTGGATAGATCTTTCTGGAAGGCAAGTTTAACTTTGTGGTGCTTTGACTCTTGAGGCTTTTTTTGTAGTTGTTGTTAACTCATGGGGAGACCATCTGAGGCAAAAACTAAGAAACAGAGAAATCTCAGTGGTTACATTTGACTTTTCAGTTCTGAAAGCCATGTAGGGTGCCCTTGACTTCTCCTTCGGTTGCGCTACGATTGACCATGTGAGGGTCTCACCCTCAGTTCAGAGCCTGCTGATTTCCGAGGCTCTTTCTTTTTTTCTGGGAAGACACTACTCTGGGATCTACATAAAAGCTCGGCAGGGTAATTTTGTAAGCACAGTTGATTTTGGCTAAGGTCACTTGAAATTAGCTACCACGAGCCTTTGTTAGCTACAGGAAATTGTGGTGCTTCATGGCAATTCTAAATTGTAAGTTGCTTGAAGGAAGAAAGACTAGTGTCCAAGCATGATATTGCCCCTGTAGTAAATATCTTGGATTGCAAATCAGCTCTGTGCTGCATCGTGTGTATATGTGCATACATATGTACACATTCTTTAAATTATTTGTCAAAATTGAGTTTGGCATTCTAATAATTCATAAAGAGTTTTTAAAATACAAAATTGAAGTCAGAAATTTCCTCTCCAAAGTTTTTTAATGGTTAAAACAGTCATGTGTTGAATGGAGTAAAGAAAATGACAGCTCAGTACGGTGAGAGTCAGGCAAGTGTCATAAGACAATAGCAAAAACAAATGACACTCAGTCCTTTGCTTCCATATTCAAAATTTGAGGGCAAAGATACCTTGAGCTTCCTGAGTTTGCTTTAGCTGACCTTTCTTCCATCTGGGGAAAGAGGGAAGATTGCAAACTCATTACTAGTTAAAATGCCATGCAACTGGCTTCTAAGTTCTTGTTCAAAGTAATGCTCTTGATCTGGTTTATAGAAACTCTAGTTCTTGCATCATTGCCTATAACACAAGCACCCTGCCGACTTGCAAAACACTGGCTTGAGTATGAATTGTTGCTTTTTTCCTCCAAGAGATAGATGAAGACAAAGGGATCCTCATGGAGAACCAACTAAGCCCCCAGGTTTCCTGATGTTTAAAAGATGAACCTAACATCTCGCTTAATGCATTCTCAAGGATGTGTCTGATTTATGAAGCTTAATGGGCACTTAAGACATATCGGATTTACAAAGCTTTCTTGGTTAGAAGGGAGTCTTTTCTTGGTCCATTATGATTGGTTTGTAAAACACAGGTTACCCACTAAAAGCAGCTTTTCTACTGAAGAAGGATGTTGCATAGCTGGGCTTCTGGATGTGGTGCTGCCTAAATCTGTCTCTTGGCCACATCCCTCCTCAGCCTGCGGCTCTGGCCCTTCCCCACTACTCTCAATGTTTTCATTTGTAAGGTGAGGACAGCAGTCATTATTACCTAACAAAAATGCTGTTGGTATTAAGTAAAATGTTTCCGAAATCCTTGGCAGACATTCTCAAGCGTGATAGGGTCAATGATAACATGCTGACCCTTCTGGGAGGAACCAGTGCTGTGTGCACCACAGCAGTGGCAGGAGCACAGAGCTGAGCATAAGCTCCCAGCCCCCCTTTCCAGGTGTTGTGTTTATAGTTCAATCTCTCCTCTCACTTTCTCTTTTCTTTACTTCCTCCTATCCTTTTTTCTCATTTTAAAAAATTTTTTACCCATAATTATTCCCTTCAATTGTAATGGCTAGCACATGCTTATAATTGAATGTGTAAAATATTACTGTTTTTTTGAATTTATTTAATTAATTAATTATTTAATTAATTTGGCACAGGGTCTCACTACGCAGCTTGGACTCATAGTGACCCTCCTGTCTCAGCCTCCCCAGCATGGGGATTACAGGCACGCAACACCACGCCCAGTTTCCATGGCCTGCATGGCAGCACAGCATGTGGTACCAGGAATAGAACCCTGGTCCTTGTGCCTGCCAGGTAGGCACTTAGGCCAACAAGCTATCTTCCCAGCCCAAATATTACATTCTTTAGAAAAAAAATAAACAGGAGCATTATTTATGTTCAAATAAGGAAATTAGGTTAAATCTTTCACAAAATTGGCAACTTTTCATTCTACAGTCAAGATCTAAACGCAGCCTAACTAACTCAAAGGCCAGTTAAATTGTAAAATAAGTCACATATTTTACTTAGATTTTTCTTCTAAAATACCACACACTTACTAGCGCTTGAGTTTTGGTCGTGTTGGGTGATCCTTCTGGTCTACCCTGGGCTGGTGCAGGCATCCATCCGGCGTGCCAAGCACTGCAGGAGGCAACTTCAGTGCTCTCCTGGGCACCCTCTTAGGCTTCTGAGTTGTCTTTGTAGGCTGCCCTGCACTGGCCTAAGCTAGGACACTTGGGTGGGTGTGATCCGTGTCATCTCTCCCACTCCCACAGGTAGACCTGCCTTGGTTCCACAGTGGTGGCGGAGTCTAGAAGCCCTGAGTATAGTCCATGTGGCTTGTGGAGCTCTGGGCTCATAGAGGACTCCATGTGGACTGTGGTGCTTTCTCCTGGCCTAAGCAAGTGACAGAGCCCACAGTGGAGGAACAGTGAAATAGTCCCCACCTCTTGGGTGCATAGTGCCTGGGTGCAGCAAAGGGCACGGGCCTGAGAGATGCCTGCTGTGCCCACCTCCTCAGCAGCCATGCTGGTACCTCTCTAAATCTCCTGCACTGCAATTGCTTGTCTCATATTCATTTAGATCAGAGAACTTGCAGTGAGGACCAAAACAGCTCACTGATGTGTGCTTGTCAGAGCAAGAGATTGTAACAGGCTCTAAGCACAGAAGAAAATTAATGGCAAAATCCCTCATTAAGAAAGAATGTGGCTGAGTGTCTGTGACAGTTGCATTGCAAAAATTAAAAAATCTTTAGAATTACTTCCCCGCTGTCTGTTGTGCCTGGCTAACGGGCTATACTGACATCCCCAGGAAAGGCATGCAAGAGGCAGCAATAGGGAAAACATCGACACAGCAATTTGCAAACACATTTCTACTTTTATGGTCAAAAGAGGAATACAGTTTGGGCAGCATTGCCCTGTGGCAACAGAATGCAAAACCAAGCAGGTATCCACTTCTAAATTTATTTTTGCCTAGAGCTCCATCTGATTTATTTTTTAAGTCTATTTCACCAAGATTCCCAATGTCAAAATATTATTTACAATGTGCAGCCAGAAGTGTAACAAACTGCATCTATTTCTCCAGGAAGAAGGGAGCCCAAAAACCCTTCCTATGAAGGCAGGAAAATATAGTCCCCTTATATATTTACAACCTTATTCCTTCTATGAAAAAAGTTTAAGCTACACAGTTAGCTGCTAGTTAAGCCACGTGTGTTGCAAAATGGAAAATCAATCCTTTTGTAACAATCCTGCCTTTCCTTGAGCAGCATCTATATGTTTAGGGAGAAGAAAGAGAAAGATTCAGCGGGTATCGATTCCAAGTCATTATCACCCATGTTCGGTGATAACAAACCAGATTCTGTTTCCACTCAACATTTATCTAAATTAAGTAGAGAACATAAGGATGAAGACACAGCCGTTGTCTCTGTAGGGACTTGGAGCTGGGACCATCGAATCCGACCTTCTAAGAATCGATGTTTTCTCTCTGCATGTCCCTGGAACACATTGACACACACACCTGACCAATATCATCCTCTTCCTCACTGTCAATGGTCAGAATTACTTGCAAGCAAAATTTTATTTGTGTCAGGGGCCACTCTGAAACTTCCAAACCTGATATCAAACACAAGTTTAATTTTTTAAATTTTCATTAAGTATTCAATAAATGTTTATTATTCAATTCCAGCAGACATGACCCAAAGAGGTGCTTACAATGTTCATTAAATTTTCTTGCTGGCATATTTGAGTGTAAAGGAAGAAATGAGGATAGTCTCCTTCTAGACTTCGTTCTGACCTCCAAGGTGGAAGAGGTTATTAATGTGAGTTCAGTCAATGCCTGTTGGGCGCCTGATGTGCTAGACACCATCCTAGATACCATCGAGCATACCAAGATACAAAACTAAGTCTTGTGCCTGAAGAGTTCACAGAGTGATATATGAATCTAGCAAATACGGATCAGCAGAGAAACAGAGCTGAAATTTACCTGAGCTCACAAGGGGAAAGATTTGCTTCTAATGAGGAAGAACCAAGAAAGCCTTCATGACACACAAAGAACTCAAAAGATCAGACCGCTTCCCAAATTTAAAGAATGGTTTGTAAAACACAGTTCAAAAGTAGGCATCTGAAATGAACAGACATTTATCAAATGAAGAAATACAAACGGCAGATAAACACACATACAAAGGTTCTATCTCACTGGTAATTAGAGAATTGCAAATTTAAACAGCAATTCTCTAGTGAGTTCCCAGTTCACTACAGAATGAGTGGTTATCATGAAGAACTCACCCAATAACAAAAGCTGTTGAGGCTGTGGGGGAAAAAAGAAACCCTTCTTTACTGTTGGTGGGAGTGTGCATTGGTATAACTACTGCAGAAGTCAGTATAGAGAGTCCTCCAAAAACTAAAACTAAAACATTCAACTCATCTATTCCCCTTCTATGCATCTTCCTGTAACAGACTGAAGAATCATACACACAGATATAGGCACACCCAGGATTATACTAGCAGAATTTATAATAGCTAAATTTTGGAAACAGTCCATACACCCAGGAACAGATGAGTGGATTAAGAAAATAAAGTATTTTATACAATAGAGTACTATTCTGCCATAAAGAAGAACAGATTTGAGACAATTTTAGGTAAGCAGATGCATCTTAAGACCATAATTTTAAGTAAATAAGTCAGACACACAAGTTGAAGTAATGTATTTTTTCTCTTGTGTGATGAATGCAAAATTAAATAAGGAGAAAAATGGAGAATAGATATTGGGAAGGAGGAAGCATTTATTCAGATGATAAGAATAACAATGGAGGGAAGAGGAGAAAGGGAAGGAAGAAAAAAGAGATTAAAACAGAGAATGGAAAGAATAAATGGAAACAAAGTTTTTGTAAATGAGTAGGGGATAAAGGGTGGAAGGGATGGGAGGAAAGTGGGAAAAACAAGAAAAGCAAGATGCATTATGCCTGGGTGCACACTCTCCACAGGCATGTGAGCATTACAGATGGCAAACAGGTACTAATAAAAATACAACAGCCTTCCTGCAAGAGGTGCCATCATATTTGACCATTTTCTCGGTACGACTAACGTCGCTGTCCCTCGGGTGACGTGGCCGCTTCCATTGCGTGTTACACAGCAACGCCTTCTAGCGCAGTCTCACCCACTGCGTGCAACCCGCGCTCTCTCCTTGTCCTTTTCCCATTGGTTTCCATTAACACTCCATGAACATCACCTTAAGAAGCCATTCTTGTTGTGTTCCTCCTCTTCATAAAGACAGCCCCAAGAGAAATGTGGTCAAGTCTTAAAATCAAAAGAGCTGACAGTGGAGAGAGGAAAACGCCTCGGTCTTCAGTTGCGTCTTTCTGCGGCGGTTTTCTGTCTCTGACTTTCTTCAGGTTCCGACATTCGGGTTTCTCCAGGCTTGACCTCAGCTGCGGAGGGAAGATATAAATGTAATTGTTTTGTGGTATGATGAGCTATTTTGGGGAGTATTCTGTGGCTCATGTACCGCGACTTCAAGGCCTAAGAAGGTTCCATGAATAGCTTGAGCGCGCTCCTCCATGCCTCTCCTCCTTCGCTGAGGCCTGGATCCTCCAGGGAGCGATGTTCAGAGATGGAGCTTAGATCACTAGCTTTACAGCATCATCAGTGTGTTAATCTCTGAGTGAGTTCCTAGCTCAGAGGAGCAAGCGGGTGGGGCGGGGTGGGGGTTGGGGTGGGGTTTGGTGGAGGAAGTAGGTCCCTGGGCCATGCCTTCCGGGGGTGTGTCCTTGTGCCTCTCCTTCCTCCTCCTCTGGCTCTCCCTTACCTCATGCTTCCCGCCAGCCCTGAAATGGGCGATGCCTATCGGCTGGGACGTGAGCCAATATTGGGCTAAAACCTCTGAAATAATGGGGCAAAATAAATTTCTTCTCCTTTAAGATGTGCAGGTCAAGTATTTTGTCTAGCCGTAGAAAGGTGGCTAATGCATTCCTCAGCATCCGAATACTTTGTGGCATCTGTCTCCTCAGGAGCTTTCCTTAGGCCATTGAAGAACTTTGGGGGACTCTGGGAAGTCTGCAGGACTCTGTCTGTGAGACTCCTGGGAGCTTCCAAAATGTCAAAACGCAGGGGCAGAAGGCACTCTCAATCCTCCAGCCCACCCCAAACAAATCCAGGAGCCAAAGACATACAAGAACTTGGAAGTCACACACCTGAAATCTCTGAAATGATAGCGACTGCAGTAGAGAAACAAGGCTGTCAGGCTATAGAAGAAATAAGATTCAGTTGTCTCCTCAGAGCCCATGCTATCCACTGGACTCGAAACCTCTGAGCATCTATCACAAACAACAATGAAGCCACAGAAAGTCAGAATAACCAAAACATTCCTTGTTGGCTTCTTTGGCAGAGAATCAAAAACAGAACAGGTGAGCTACAGATTGCCTTAATGTAGCCCAGGTAAGTCCTCACACATTGTGGTGCATGATAAAAAAGGTTTAATAAACTGTAGTTTCAGGTTGTAATTTTTCACCTTCCTCATGGGATGCTGTTACATGGCCAATGTTATTTCCAAAACCGAGAGAGGCAAAAGTGGTGAAGATACATAATCGGCCCTTGGAGAATCCAGAGGCTGGGATTGAAAAGAGTACTGGAAAGTGTTAAAAATATAGATAACTGGAAGTTACTGTAAGACCACCATGAAAGGGAGCCCAAGTCTGCTTCAGGAGTGACAAGGACAACTTCAAAGAACCAGAGATGTTGAGTTCCTGGAGGAAAAACAGCAGTTTGATAATAAAAGGCAGAAAATTCAGCATAAATGAAGAAGCACAAGATGATGTAGCACAATCAAAAATGTTTGAGGAGCTCACAGTTGCCAGGCAAAGGGAAGAGGCAGAATGTGTTGGCGAAAAGCAAAGTCGAAGAGCTGGGGGCTAAGAGTGATGGGCTGCTTTTCATCATCAGAATTAAGTGAAAGTCTAATGTGAAATAGGACATGCTTTTCTTTCAGCCACAGTAAATGAATTTATGCCTACAGACTCAGAATTAATCCAACAGATTAGAGATAAAATTAATGTGTTGTCTCATGTTGAAACTCTCAGTCATCACAGAGGGATTGTAAGGAGTAGAAAAAAAAAATCCCAAGCTAAAAATAGAGTTTTAAAAATTGCCCTTAAAAAGGGCCAGGAAAATAGGTTGGGAGAGAAATGCTCATCACTCAGCTCACTAACAATCTACTGCCAGATTGAGAATGTCTAAGCAGATGTTAACACACATTTGGAAAAGCAAGCCACACACATTTCAGCATCGCGCGAGCGTGTGCAGGGTCCTATGTGCCAAACTGTCTTCCTTTCAGTTAAGTGATATTGATAATTCTACCATTGTATGAGCTACAGGGAGGTCTGAGATGCAAGTGGCATTTGAAAGGTTCTTGTGTGTGGAAAATGTATTGTTTTTAATCAAAAATACATTATCAATGAAGCAAAATGCAAGTCTATTTTTTGTCCAAAGAAAGCAACAGCAAAGAGTCCAGGCATCCATATGACTGCCTCCACCATATCCGTTCTGTGCTCCTGTCTAGTAATGACCACCTTTGTAACTTTGTGTGAAGCTTTTTCTATTTAGACATGAACTAATAGAGGAATTATATATTGATATTTTGCTAAATTTTTACAACACAAATGACTTATGTTTTCTTAACTATATTACATCATTTATTTGAAAATAATACCATCTATCTTATTACTTATATAAAGGCCTAACAAAATTTTATTGAGCTTTGCAGAATATTCCATTGTAGAAAATACTACAATTTATTTAATCAGAAATTATTAAAACCTGTTTCTTTTTCCGGTTGAATCAAGAATAACATGTTTTATTTACATGACAGTGTTCTGTGGCTCCTTTTGAGAGCTGTTGCTGTACAATGTGTTGTCTGAGCCTACTCTTATGAGTATTTCCCATTTATTCTGCTTAGGATGCTCAATGACAAATGTAGCCCTTTCTCTCCCTCTGTCTGTCTCTCTTCCTCTGTCCCTCTCACTCTGTTTGTCTGTCTGTCTATCTGTCTGTCTGTCTGTCACTTATTATGAAAAGTGTGAGGAATGTGTAGGCCAAGTTTAGAACACAAGTACCCCAGAGTCCACTGAAGTCCAGGAGCTTGCCAAATTCTGATTTAAAAGTGCACTTGGTGTTTCCATATGCCAAGGAGTGCCAGCGATGTGATGTCCTCTGGACAGGGTCTCTTTCCAGCCTTCATGCACCCCTGCTCTCACTCAGTTGGAGTAGGGAGAGCTTGCCTGGGCCCATGCTCTTCTGCTCGCTGGAGGAGAAGTCAGTCAGAAGCGAGTCTGTGTCCCCAAGCCTCGTGCCAGTCAGGTTAGGGGTGTCTAAGATCAGCTACTAAGCCAGCTGAGGTGGCTTAGGCTGTGATCCAGCCAAGAGGTGAAGCAAGAGGGTCCCCACTTCAAGCCAGCTTGGGTTATTTACCGACTTATCGAGCTCTGTCTCAAAATTTAAAAAATGAAAAAGAAAATGGGATGGGGATGAAAGATGACACAGAGGTCCTGGTCCTAAACTCCATTATCACCAAGATAGGTAGATAGGTAGATTGATCGATCGGTTGAGTGATAGATACATAGATGATAGATAGAATCAGCAACTAAACAGTAAGACAACTAGAAAGGATAATAGCACTCTGAAGAAAATTAATTAGGTACATGTGGAAAAGCAGCCAAGAGAAAAGGGAAGCAGATGTAGGATAACAGCATTCATAGCAAGAACACTAGTATTTACTTTGAAAGTAGACTGTTCTAAGATAATTACATTCATTAAATCATCTTATCGTGAAAGGCCAGTGAAGCAGAGAGCATTTTTAACCTTCTTTTATAGAGGAGAAAACAGGTCCCAGAGATGGTAGGCAGATTTCAAAGGCCTCACAGCTTGTAAGGTAGTGATATTTGTGGTGAGAATGAGAAACTGCTCATGGAGGATATTATGGTTTCTATGTAGATGTCACCACAAGCCTGTGTGCTCATAGGACGGCTTCCCTGAGGTGATTGGATCATGTGGGAGTAAATCTCAGGGGATGAGTCCAATGATGGCCTGATGCTAAATGTGATGTTGGGGAGCAACGGCTGGTGAGGGAGGTGAGGCGTGAGGATGGCGCCCGGGAGGGTGTGTCTCTTTGATTGCTCTTGGCCTCCTCCCACCATGCTGTGACCTGTTTCTCCTCTGTGATGTCCCTCGGCCACACTGTAGTCCAGCCGGGACTGTAGGCTGATACCACCCTTAACTGTGAGCCAGCACAAGCCTCTCTGCCTGTAACTTGTGGGTGTCAGACGTTGCGTATCAGCCCCGGGAACCAGCAAGGCAGAAGACAAAGAAAAGATCACACACAGAATTTGCAAAATGAATGTGCTTTGCCTGTACAGACAGGCTTTCAGGAATTTCTTTATCAAAACATAGTCTACTGAAGCCATTTGGGGATGTCATATTTCTTTCACAAACCAATGCTGGAAAATGTGGGGTGTGCACGCTCAACGAGTCAGGAAGCCAGTGTTTCTGGTCTTTTGCTTAGTGTACCGGGCCTCCGCAGAGCCACAGTTTGGGAGGACATGGCCTGCAGCAGTTGTGTTTCATAAGATGCCGGTACTAGACCAGAGGACTGGGGAAATCACAGGTATTCAGGATTCAAAGCAACAACAATAAGAACAACAAAAAAAGCAAACCCATAAATGACAACAATAAAAGAGCTACACATGGGAGCCAGCTGTAGTAGTGTGGCGTACAGTACAGCTCTTGAAATTCCTGGTGTGGATAGTGAAGGATGAAGAGATGAAGACGCGTATCAGAATGCAAGAAGCTGAGGTCAGCTGGAGCCTTCTGTCCCGATTGGGGAGAGAACTGCCTGACAATTGCAGCGCATTGGTGGGCTGATGTCACATGACAGCCCTCTGCTGCCAGCTCTTGTGGCTTTTCCTGGGTGCCTCACCTTCCTGGGGTGGCCTTGTGTAATCGATCTCCAGCTTCAGCTGCTCCCCACAAAGTGGTTGTGGTTTTGTACTTGAAAGTGTCACCTTAATAGCTCCAGGAAGACAAGTCATTTAGTCATTAGCATCATGTTTCTGGGTTTCATTACTGCCCTTGGCTTAGCCAACTTTACAAGGATTCCTTAAATAAAGACATAGAAATCTATTATTAAATTTATAGATGGCATAAAGCTGTGATTAAGTATAGACAGAGAATGACAGAATTAGAGTTAATATGAATTAAATAGAATACAATACAATTGAAGGTTGTATTTTCAAGATGTACTCTAGCAGTGCAAATTGTGAGCACACACATTGTGTGTGTGCTCTTACAGGTGTGTGTGTGTGAGTGTGTTTATGACCACCCATGAAATGTCAAAGTTCTGAAGAATGGCACCCAGTGTATGAAAGCTCTCCATGCCACCCGCTGAATGAATCCATGTAATAACAAATGAACAAAAGACAAGTTCCTCCACAATTGTATCACATCTAGTATTTCTTAGCATTTGGAAACACAAGCTACAGTTTTGAGATGTTGAATCTTGGAATCTTCTAGTCACCTTAGACTTCACTAAGATTTATATTCCTGAATTTGGCCTTCATATCAGGACAGGAGATAAGCAAGGGGCTCCCTGCCTGTTGTGCACTAATAGGAGGATTACATGTCAGATCTTGGGTCTGTTCTAGCTCATTTTAAGGAACTTGGCTAGGAGGAAATAAAGACGGCTATAGTGAAAATAAAGGTTCTAGAGAGAAATTTTGCTTGGAAAATAAGAACTGTCAAAGACCCACCTTTCCAAATATTTGCAAGTTGTTAGGTGCCATAAGGAAAGTAAAGGCAGTGGTTAAATCCAGGTCTCTGTGCCCTTTGGCCACTAGTATTAGTTTAAGCCGTACTTTACATTTGAATTTGTCACCAATATTGGAAAACTGAGAGACTTTTCATAGAAACATAGTTTCCTGGCCTTTTCTTAAGACTGGGAAATCTGCTGACATGAGGCCAGCCTTTTCCAGAATGATTGCTAGACCTGGGTCTCCTTTAGAAGAAAGCTGCATATTTCAGTCCTTTTCACCAAAGGTCCCGCCATTCCTTATTGTAATTCCCATTTGTCATCTTATACCTAAAGGAACTTGTTTATATAATTAACTGTCTCCTAACCTCTGCCATTTATATAACTGTACTGGAGAAAGACTTGGCAGTTTAAATATGGCCAATTTCTGTTCAAAATACAGAAAAAAATCAGATTTTTTTCAACAGTGGAGTTATGTGCCTGAAGGAATGGCCAACTCTTCCACACTATGAATACTCGAAGAGGCCTGGAAAGAGGTAAGTTTGCATTAGATGTGCGGACTGGACCGATGTCAGGCCAACTGGCCAAAGTATTTACCATGGTTTATGTAATGTCAGAAGGACAGGTGTTGGGGAGAGAAGGGCAAAGTACTGGGAAGAGATGGGGACACACCCGGGACATGAGGAGGAAGGCAGTTTAGGGTTTCCAGAAGTGTCCAGAAGATGGTGGAAACAAACGAGACTCGGAATGATAGTTTCTCACTTCTGAGACAATCATAAACTTATCTTCAAAAATTGCAATTAAATGAGGCGCGTCCCAGCAGCTGTCTCGATGCGTTAGGCGGCCAACTGGAAAAGGGAGAGAGTAAATTTCCTTGCACGTAAAGTGCCAGCCTCGGCTCCTGAAAGGCTGCTGCCTCAAGGGTCTCAAATCAATTTAGTGGAGGTATTTATAAAATATGCTCATCAAATCATTTGTGGCCCAGGATGGATTACACCTGATCTGTTTTTAATCATTATAATTAGCAAACTGTTTTGTGTACTGCATGTTCTTCTTAATCGTAAAGGCAACTAAACATGCAGGCAAATGGATTCAATTTTTCTGTGCTCTTCATTTCTTAGGTTTGGTCACTTGAGGGGTCCTCCCTTTGACCTCTCATCAAACTCTGTCCATCTTCGATACTTAGAAGTAGAAGAAGGAAATAAAAAAGCAACAGCTCTATTTAGAAGCTGTAAGATGCTGAAAATTTATGCAAATTTATAGAACAGCAAGAGAAAAGGGAAGACAAGATGACACCTCACGAGGTCAGTCCATTCTTTTCTTCTAAGTCTCCTTGTTGGGTCTGTATTGCTGCAGAAGCTTTAGGGTTTAAAAGCAAAGGCTGCTCAGCTTGCTCACTGTCTCTCCTCCTGTCTTAAGGGTACCCATAAATGAGTGAGGGAAAAAAAAAACCAAACAAAATGTTCTTTCTGACATTTTCCCAAATTACAGAGGAGACTATTTTACATCTCCATCGCACATCTTTGTGTAAAAGCATTATCAGGACAACTTGTTAAAAAAACATATTTCTGGATGACTTGGAAAGCTTTTTCCCCAAAAGCATACCCTCATGGGAGTGCATCCAGCAAGTATGTGTTTCGAGAAGTTTAATAGATGATTCTGTTATGCATAGATATGTGATAATTATTGGTATAGAGCTGCCTTTAGTTTAGGTGATGTCCCAAGCTTCTGTCAATGGCATTGGAGTAACCACAGGCAGCAGCAGAAACAAGAGATGAAGGACTGCTGGTGGTTGTGGTTGTTGTTTTTGTCTCTTATAGCAGCAGAGAACAATTCATTAATCCTGAGGTTTTGATACCTCTATAAATTAAGTTATTGTAATTTGATGAGAAGAGGGTGAGTGAAGTGGGCAAGGTAGAGGTTATTTTAGCATTAATAACACACCCTACTGATAGGATTCTTTTTGAATATCAGCCTTTATCCTATACATCTTGTAAAATCTTGCTCTGCAGCCACCCCAAGGGTATCCCATGAAAAGCTTACAGCACCTCTAGTCCTATTATTGATGAAGAAGAGAAATGTAAGGTTTATTCTGGGCAAGAAATTGAGTACAATTCAGTGATACTGAAAATAAGGGAAAATTTATGACTCAGGTAGCAAAGCAGGATGGATGGTTTGGGGGAGGATGCTTGGCATTTTTATTTACCCTTTCCCATAAGAGAACAGCAAGGGGGCACTCATTCAATCGGGGGGATCAAAAAGCAGCACGTTCAAAATAAATGATCAGAAGCTTCACAGCCTATAATGAACTCAAGACACTAGCTACAGAGTGTCAAGGGAGATTACTGAAGCAATTAAACATTTGTAGGTGAATAATGGTAGCACTTTGCAGGCCAAATAGGTAGAAGAATAAATTCTCTAATACTGGTTACAGCTGGCTCTTGTTTTCCAAGAAGTATCTATCTTCTTAGTAGAAAAAAAAATCTGATTTCCAACTGAATGCCAAAAGCATTATTTTACGTTCAAGCAGATGATGGCTTGCTCTTGCCAAGAATTATTAGATCTATGAGAAGAATAAGGCTGTGTTGGGGTCTCTAACACCAGATCACTCTCACCCTTGGAGATGGGTGAGAAAGGGTGCTTGTGCTTTAGTGTAGCATTGTGCGTACAGCTTGAATTGATTACTGCAGTATAACAGTGAGATCATACTGTACTCTAAGTGAAAAAGAGACAAGCAGAGTGGTGAAGTCATTTTAAGTTTCTTTATTGTCCCCTTCATCCACAAGGGGTGACATAGGGCACACAGCTACCCACCAGTGAAAAGGCAGCAACATGTCTGTCACGGTTCTGTCCAGGATTGCCCATTTGAGATTCACCATGCAAAGTTTGCCATGGGGGCCAGACTCAACAGCACTGTCCTAGCACAACCAATCTCTAGATTCCCCAAAATGAAACAGGCACGCAGCATGAACTATATTTTTGTGCAAACAGTCCGGCACACTGGTGTAGCCTTATTTGTTAGATCTTTACTAGAAACACCCAAGAGCCAAATTCTCAGATGCCAGCCAAAGACGACTTGCAAGCAGGTTTTTGTAAGCTACTGTTCTTAGATGTCCTGAGTCAACTCTTCTGCACATGGGTGGTGTCAAAGGAAACTACTGAGATGGTGGAGTTTAAAGGACCTCCGGATCTCACAGAAGCTGATGCCCGTTACCAAAGCTCCCGATGGAAAAAGCAATTCACTAAATAATGCAACAGAGCAAGTTACTTTTATTGCTTTAAGGCATAGATATTTTGTTTTCTTACTTTGCTCTTTTTCAATTGGACTATGCGATGCACCCGCCCCAAAGCATTTGTAGTCCTAGCCCAATACTAACTAAACTAAAAAATGAGAACAATTTAGAATCTTTAGAGATGCAAGCTAACATTTGTCTACCTATTTGTTGCTTCTGCATGCTGGCACTAATGTGCTTTCCCTGAAAGGTGACCTTTAAAATTGTGTGATGTTCTACCATCCACACAGGCATACAAATGCTTCATGGATTTCTAGTTTCTAAATGTGTCACAGGGCTCAGGGTCTGAGCACCAAAGAACAGCACTGAGTCTATGTTGATTGTGAAGGAAGCAAGCCAGAGGCTTGGGCGTGGTGTTAACCCTGCATTTGCCTGGATGGAACTTGGATGATGATTCTGCTCCCTGAGGAATGAAGGTTTATAAATACTTAAATATAATTAACACTCAACGTGAGCCATCATCTCTAGATATAAATATATTTATCAGAGTGAAATCAGGAACACAATTTGTAGGGTCTGGGTAGCTTGTATGATGTCTTAAACATAGTTATGACTCATGGTAAAGTGGTTTGTTTGAAATCAATGTATACTGTCTTTTTTTTCCTTGTCTATTTATTTATTTATTATTTGGTACAGGATCTGGCTACACAGCTTGGACTCATGGCAATCTTCCTGTCTCTGCCTCCCCAGTGCTGGCATTACAGGCATGTGCCACCACACCCAATTTTGGTGACTGGTTCCACATGGTGCTGGCAGAGCTTGCAGCACCTGGGATCAAACCTGGGTCTTTGCGCTTGCCAGGCAGGTGCTTAGTCCACTGAGCTATCTCGCCAGATCAATGTATGACGTCTTAAAGAACATTTTACACTTGCAGAGCTATTTTAGGATCTGTGTGTCTCAAATTTGATCTACTCCAAAATTCAACTTTATAATCCTCCTTTTTCTGAGGTCTAAGCATGCCACAAATATCATTGCCAAATGCATCTTCCAAACATTCTGCTGATGTTATTCATGTTCCAAAATCTTAGACAGCTTTCTTTTATCTTGAGAATAAACCCCCTAAATCCTAAGCACTATCATAACTTCCTAATTAGTTTGCATTGTAAGAATGAACCAGGGCTGGGAAGTAGCTCAGGGGCATAAGAAACGTCTTGGCAAGTGCAAGGTCCTGAGTTCAATCCCCAGTACAAAAATAAATAAATAAATAAATAAATAAATAAATAAAACAAAACAAAGTTGGCTTATGACAAATGTAACACTGGAATTGCAAGTATAGTTTGTTTATTGTGCCTCCAAATAAAACAGAATCGATGGGACCTCCAGACTGTCCTCCCCGCACGCCATCTATTAGACTCTTGCGTACTCTGTATGTCCTCACGGTGATCTTCCGCATCAGACACCAGTGTCCCGGCTGGAGTTTTTCTCATGCCTTTGATGAACGGAGGTGCTCTTAGGGACCTCGGAGGGAATTTATTCAAGCATGAATTTCTTTGCCTTCAGGTGAGTGTTGGTTCCTTGATCTCAGGCCATCATCATAACATACTCCCTCACAGTCCTTTGAAGGGACTGCAGCAGTCTCTGCTCCTCATGTTCTGAGTGAGCCAGAACTCCAACAACACATTAGGATAGGTTCCAATTAAATACCAAGTCACAGAAGAACACTGCCCCGGGGTGCTCTCCGCTGTCCACCCACTCTCACACTACTGCGCTCGCTTCTCTGGCGTGCAGTACTTAGGTCCTTCAGTTTCTTCAGAGAGCATCAGCTTCCTCACGAGGCGGTGGCTGCATTCTCCTGTCGAGGTCAGACTAAGCTGCCTGTAAGAATTGGTTCAGAAGTCTTCAGCAGTGCTACGGTAGAGCAAGCATCGTTTGTCTTCAACATAACCTTCTTCAGGTGTGCGTCTCTCTTGTTATAATTGTCCCATTTTGTATTATTTTTACATTTCCTTCATTGGGGTTTTTTTCGGGGAGTGTGATGCTTGGGTTTTTTCCTTCCATTTTTTTCTCTTGTTTTTTTTTTTTCAAACTTTTCCCATTCTATCTTTTTTTCTTTTCCTTCTTTGTTCTTATAATCTCATATTTGTATTGTCTTTTCTTCTTCACTATTTCCAGTGACTATTATCTTTCACTATTAATTGCTTTCTCACCTTAATAGGACTCTTTAGCTTACATTTTTCTCCTTCTTCTCATATTGCATCAATTAATTTTCCAAATTTTGTTTTTTAATTCTCTGATTCCCTACTCCCTCTACATTTGCTAGTAATGACCACTAGGCTTTATCAATATCAAAATAAATATTTAATTCTACACCATTGCTATTAAGTACTGTGTTATTTTCAATAGAGGTGAAGTTGTTCCACTTACTAAGTATTTACTGTAGGTCAATACTAGGTCAATAATTGGTTTGTCTTATTATTCATGCTATAATTACAGCTCTTTTCTCCATGAACAAGGGCAATTCATTATTGAGCCTTAGGGTTTGTCGATATTCAGGGGTTTTTCAAGGCTATAATCGCAGCTAATTTTATTAATATAGCCAGGTGCCAGAGCTGTTGCTATTAATTAATTTACTTGCAATTCCAGTATCTAGATTGCCTAGGGATCACTCGCAGTACTGCAACTCATCCTCAGAGATCTGGCTCCTAGCCGGAGTGCTGCAACCTTCCCTCTCCAGTTAACGAGAATGGTTGCATCGTAAGACAGAGGCAAAGGCCAGTAGTTAGCTATGCCCAGAGGACATGACTGAAGAACAGACATAACTAACATGGTTTCTTACTAGAAACACAACTTCCACTGCAGTAAGCCCTCAGCCTCAACACAAATCAAACAAACAAACAAAAGCAGAAACATGAGAAAGACGGGCCAACTCAAATGAATCAGAAAGCCTCAGCTCCCCCAGACTTCTCCTATGAGGCATTGAAAGGGAAGAACCCAATCCTCATATGTGAGGTATTTGAGATGGTTATCAGGGGACATAGCAAAACACTTTAGTAAGATGATTGGCAAGACCACAGTTAATATAAGCAACAAGTTATTGGGCCAATTAAAATCATGAGTGAATCTATAGAAGACACTAAAAATAAAAAGATGAGGCAAACAAAACCATGCAGACATGCATGAGCAATATAGAGAAAGCTCCATAAAAGAGTTCCAAACAGAAATCCAGGAGATTAACAATTCTATTGCAAGTATGGGCACAGAAGTGACCAACGTGGAATGCAGTCTCAGAAGGAGAAGGCAGGGCTATTGCCAGTGATGCACCAATGAGAGACAGCTTTTAAAAATAGAACATGAAAAACAGATGCATCAACTTCTAGATGACACAAAGAGGATTAATTTGAGATTAATTAGTAGTCATGAAAAATCAGAAAATAGCACAAGCGGCATAATGAAATCTGTTTACTAGGTTAAATGTGGCTGACTGGGGAGGTTGCAGCAGAGAAGCTTGGGAAGGATCCTCTGTCAGAGGTGTTCAGAATGTGGGAGGTGCTTGATTGTGAAATAGAATACTGTCAATATTAAGTGAAAATGGACAACTGCTTAAGGGAATCAGTGAGGCTGGGGAGGTCCCTCTGACACCACACCCTGATCCTCTGGGGAGTAGCCACTAGACAACGAGGCAGAAAGTCTGAGGAACCAGACACCAGATTTCTAGGACAGAATCTACCTCCACCCATGACCCTGTGAGAAATGACATTTCTGTGTTCTCCATTCTGGTGCATACTGTGGACAGCGGAGCCCCTCCCCCACCAGCTCTGGCCAGAGACAACATGCAGGGCTCCTAGCAGAGTCCCATAGACAGACAGCTTTTCAGATAGACAGCTGATTTGCCATCTGCTAGGACACCAGCAATCACCTGGGGAGCTGGTTTTCCCTGAGTGCCTGCAGAGTCATGGATAGGAGCCCCCAGCCCAGCTGGTTCACTCTCTACACATCTCAACTCCGGCTGAATCATGGGCAGCACAATGCTGAGAAGTCTGTGGAATAAGGAACCGGGCGGCTCCATCTGGCACTGCCATCTCCTGTGGATCTTCCAGCTAGTGCACCAAAGCAGTTGCAGTCTCCTGTGCACACCAGGAGGAGAGGAGTCACAAGTGCACCCACAGCTCAGGGACCTTTACTTTCCAGTGAGTCTGCTTGCTGACTCCACCCTTGTGCCCAGGGAGGGAAGCAGAAAGAGTCCCTAACCTGGACTTGGATCAGTGTCCACAGGCGTGCACCCTGGGGGACAGAAGTCATGAGACAGGGCTAGCTTCTGTTTTGAAGTAGAAAGTTTGAAGGTGATACTGTGGTTGAAAAACCTAGAAATTCTGGCAAAGAGGTCATAAGTGGATCACATTTACATTGTCTTGTTGGAGTATTTGAACTACATTCCCATTGAATATCTCCTAGGACTGTTGCTTGGTTGTCTTCTCTTCTCTTTCTTCTTTTCTTCCTTTCCATTCCTTATCCTTCCCTTTCTTCTCTCCTCTCCTCTCCTCTTCCTTCTCTTCTCTTCCTTCTCTTCTCTTCTTTCTTTCATTTTGTTTGATTTGTATTGTGTGATTATGTATTTTATGTTTTTGGGTTTTGTTTTCTTTCTTCGATTCACTGTGATTTTGTTCATGTCGAGGGCCTCTCCCTCTTCTCATCTGCCTACTTTCCCCAGTGCTAGCCTCTACAGCAATTTTGTGGCCTCATTTTTTCTTTTGCCCCATAAACTCCAATGGCCACATTTTCGACTTGCTGTATTCTGCTCTCATGCATTCACTTCTATCTTCCCCTACTACTAGCCCTTGAACCTCCCCATCCTATTCCTTTGGCTTTTCCATGTCTTATGTAGCTTCCATCTTCCCATACATTTTTTCCCACATTCCAGGTACACCAACCTATCAACCTTCCAATGGCACACAGGTCTCCACTACCACAAAGTATATCACCTTTCTCATACGCCTTGCCTGTTCCAACAAATGTCTTCATAAAACTGTCATCACTAACCATAAAACTCGAACAAAATTACTTAAATAGAATCTGACCCCACAACAATGACTCTCACCTCTCTCTGGCGCCCCTAGAAATCTCCCCACTTACTGTCCTTACATGCCTCTTCACCTACTGTTAGGCTTTTCCCTCCACTTCTCCTCATTGCAGAAAAACCACTGACAACACATGCTTGTATTTTGCTTAGAGAAATGTCAAGAGGTGAAAGTCTATGAAGGTCTGTCATGTGTAAGTGACGTATAATTGGATCTCTTGAAGCTGTCATAGCCAGAAGTATTTTTTTAAACTTCAAAATACAGTGGTGCCTTGGTTCAAGAACTTAATTCTTCCCATGAGTCTGGTCACAGAGTGAATTGGAGAAGAAGTGCACCAGATTCCAAAGTTAATCTCAATGTCGAGCTTATTGGAAATTTGACTGAGCTCTCATCCAAGTTGTTTTACTACCAGAATCATGGGAAGAATTCAGCTCATGAACTGAGCTACCACTGTGTAGGAGCAGAACCCAAATCACTTAAGTCAAGTGACTGAACAGGTGAATACTTTCTCTCAACATATAAAGCTGACAATGTGTGACAGAGAGTCAATAACTTGATAAAACTCATCACATGAACCATAAGTTCTGCCCATCCCACTGGACCTTAATCCACAGTACAAAAATAGGGGGAAAGGTAAGAGGAGAGTATTAAAAGCAGAAATAAAAATCAGATACATAGAGGAGCACAGGAAAGCAAGGTAACAGAAGTTTCCCAAGGTCCTCCAACTGCCCTACAACAGATAAAGCAGGAAAAATAGAGATAAAGGCAAACACAAGATAGCACAACTCTGTGGAAAGCTGAAAGAAGAGATGAAAAAAAATGTGGAAGTTTAAAGAAGAAAGGACCCAAAAGTTCTTGGCATTATCATTCAAAATGCTCAGTAGGAATATGGGGAAAATAAGTAACACATTGAAAAAGCTGACCAAAATGGTTCAAAACCTAAATGACAAATTCACCAAAGATGTAGAATCCACTAAGAGAAGGATAAGTGCCTGAAATAACAGGCTGTGTAGAATTCATAAACCGAGGAAATTAGCAATACTGAGAGCAAGTAAATGAGGGGACAAGCCAGGGAATGACGGCAAAGTGCTCAAAGAAGCCAGAAAAAAAGAACAAGTAAAAAGACGATGAAACAGCTAGTACATACACTAAGAAATCCACCATATGGCCCACATAAGTCACAGAAAGCTAGAGGGTGACATTTATAGATATATTGACATATTTACAGAAACCATAACAGAATTTTCCAAAATATGAATAAAGAGTTCAACATTCACATGAGAAAGGCTTTGGAAACACCCAAAATGACAGCTGAAAATAAAGCTCGCTGAAGCATCTGTTTATCAAATTTCAAGCTGTCCAACAAAAAACCCAGAATTTTAGAAGCAATCAGAGAAAAACAAAGAATCACAAATACCTAACAAAAGTTTTCTTCCAAATTTATGGAAAAAAGAGCATTTAGTAACAAAGAACAGCTCAAAAGTTAGATGAATATTAAAGTGTATTTCAGTAGAAAGTACTCAAGAATATCCTAGACATAACTAAGGAAAAAAGAAAGGTAAGGACCCTGATGAAATGAAAGCACCCACAAAAAAACAACAAACAATTATAAAAATGACAAGAAAAGAAAATCAATGGAGTCCCCATAGAAAAGGCACAATGACAGTAAATAAGCAGACACATCTCAGTAGTATTTTCAACGTAATGACCTCAGCTCTCCAATTAGAAGGCACAGATTGGCAGATTGGATGAAAATCTAGAATCTGCCAGTCTGTTGCATTCAAGAAATTTATGAACAACCCAACAGAAGATACTAAAATCAAAGCACTGATAAACAACCTACCAACTAAAAAGGCCCATATCAGAGCCATTTCACTGCTGAATTCTGTTAAAACATCAGGGAGGGGCCAGGGAAATGGCTCAGTGGAATAAGTAATAAGTGCGTCCCTGGCAAGCACAAGGGCAAAAAACCCCCCAAAAACCAAAAACCAAAACAAAACAAAAAAACCTTCAGGGAAATCGTAGCACCAAAGTTCTTTGAGCTCTTAATTGAATGTCAATGGAATGAGTGCTTCCAAAGTTATTCCTGGAAGTTATTAATCTGATTCCAAAAGTCAACAAAAAGGGAAATGGTAGGCCAATTTGTTTAAGGAACATAGGTGCAAAAGATCCTGGCAAATAGATACTGGCAAGAAGAATGCAGTGGGCTTAGTCACAGGGATGTAAGGATGGTTCAACATACACAAATATATAAATAAAAGTAATACATCAAATAAAGAGAAACAAGGACAAAAATCATATGATCATCTCAGCACAATCACAAAAAGCCTTAGACAGCATCCCACATCCTTTCATGATAAAATGTTGAAGAAAATAGGTGTGGAAGGATTTTATCTCATTAAAATCCTGATTAAAGCTATTTAACAAACCTACTGCCAATATCATATTAAATGACAATAAACAGATAAACAAAAGTGTTCCTTCTAAAATCAGAAGCAAGAAAGGATATCGTCTATCATCACTCCTTTCCAATATAGTACTCAAAATGTTACCAAAAGCAATTAGACAAGAAAAAGAAATAAAGGAGGTATGTACAGGAAAATAAGAACCTAAATATAGTTATTATAGATGACATGAGTCTCTATATAGAAGACTATGTAGAGAATCCAAAAAATCTACTAAAAGATACTCAGAGTTAGTAACAAATTTGTGTAATGTATCAGGATATAAAATGAACATACAAAAGTCAATGCTATTCTTATACACTAGTAATGAATTCAATCTGAAAGAAATTAGGCAAAAATACTATTCACAACAGTACCAAGCAGGAAATACTTAGGAATTAACCTAACAAGTGAATTCAAAGGCCTCTGCAGTGAGAACTACAGTACTCTGAAGAAGAAAATTGAAGAGAACATGTGAGGTGAGAGCTGTTGTTCCTAGATAGGTAGATCCAAGGTAGGCAAAATGGGCATACTTCCAAAACTAATAAGCAGATTTGACACAATCTCAATTGAAATTTCAAAACATTATTCACAGAACTGAGAGAACAGTAGAAGAGACTCAGAATGGTAAGCAGCAATCCTGGGTAAAAAGAATAAAGTGGAAGGTGTGGAAGTCCTGGACTTCAAGCTATACTACAAAGCTACACTGATGAAGGAGCCCAGCACTGCCACAAAACAGGCATGAAGATCAGTGCAGCAAAACAAAGAATGGAAAAGAATTCTTTGTACATTCAATTATTTGATCTTTGACAAAGGGGTCAAAAAATTCTGGAGGAAAGGTAGCCTTTCTAACAAATAGTCCAGAAAACTGGCTATCCATGCACAGAAGATTGAGTCTAGAACCGTATCTATCACCATATCCTACACTGAAATCAAACCGGATCAACAAACTAAGAGATAAACGAGAAAAGCATAACCTGTTCAGAGACAAAACACATGAAACTTTTTTTTTTCTTTTTCATGATTTTATTGATAAACAAATAGCAATAAGACAGTTTCAAATCAAATTGCTAGGACAGTTTCAAT
>NDGM010939556.1:0-11912 GCA_002564305.1 Octomys mimax | reverse complement strand
TAGGGTGATGAGAATCTGTACCTATAGAAGTTACATTATAATAAATTCCCAAATACTAAACATATTACAGAAAATATTTCTAAAAATTTTTATCAACAATGAATGGATAAATTTACTCTATGTAATATGAAATCTGTTTTATTAAAACTTAAAGTGATGACAAAAATGATAAAGCCTAGCAGAAACATATTGCAACAATAATGTTCACAAGAGTTTTTGGTACACACAATAAGTAATAGACAAGAAAAATATAGTCCAATGGGAACCCTCATTCTCAAAAGCACCTGTGCAACACAGGAAACAGTACTTAATAGCAGAAAATGTGTCCAATTTCTTCAGTTGACAAAAAGTTATAAAGGGTTTTGCAAGACCTGAGATAATAAAACTGGGCATGTTGGCACGCACCTGTAATCCCAGAGCTTGGGAGGTTAAAAGTAGATTTTCATTAGTGAGACCCTGTAGACCTTGTACCAAATACATAATGAAAAAGAGCTAAGACCATACAATAGGAAAAATACATACACTTTATAAATAAAAAATGTAAGAAAAATTATTCAGATGATGTATATATGGGGTTGGGGAGATACCTGAGCATTTGGTAAGAACAAGGATCAGAGTATAATCCCAGTTCAGCATGCTCTGCAGGCCTGGCACCCCAGAGTACCTTGAGGGCGCTAAAAGGAGTAATTGTAGTCCATGCCTGTTATTCCAGCACTTGCGAGGCTGAAAACAGGAGGATCAGTATGAGTCTGAAATGTGTAGTGAGACCCTGTACCAAATACATACATACATACACATACATACTTACATACATCAACATATACATAATACATACATGCATACATACATAAATATTTTTAAAAAGAGATATATATGAACCATAGCTATTTCAAAAACATTTAAGTAACAGGGTACCATCACTGAAATTAGCATCAAAGAATGGATATTATCAGAGTGGCAAAAGTTAACAAGTTTTAAAATAAGTTGAGGAATGGCCAGCCAGATAACTCAGCATACTAAAGTGCAACTTTAGGCAAGCCTAAGGACTGGGGTTTGATTTCTAGCATGCTGTTCTAGCCCTGCCTCCTGTGTGCATTGTGATGGAGACTGAGAGCGAATAGGGTGATGGGGCGCCTGAAATCTCAGTGTTTGTGAGGCTGAAAACAGGAGGATCACTACGAGTCTGCTCTGTGTAGTGAGACCCGGTAGAACCTGTACTGACTACATATAAACAAAACTAAAATAAGTTGAGGAAAAGAAATACTTAGAAACTGTGCTAAAAATGTGAATTAGCATCTCCACTATAGAAAACAATATCTATGCTCCAATAAGTCTTTCATTTACAGCTAATGTACCCAGGGCAAGGGAGATGGCTCAGTGGAATAAGGATTCCCTGGCAAGCAAAAGGGCCTGAGTTCAACCCCTGTTTCTGCAAAAATCAATCAACCAACCAATCAATCAATCAATCAATCAATCAGCTAATGCACCTACAGCAAATGGAAATAACAGCAGTCTGGCAGAGACACGTGCACATGCTTTAATATAGTACTAATGATAGCTAAGACCTAAATCAACCAAAGCATACATCAAGCTGTAGATTGAAAAGGACGATGTCATGCACATGAAAAATATCAACACCTAAGTGCCTCCCATTTATATAGCTACTAACATGTAATCTTATTCTTCCATATTAAAAATTAACACACATTTTTTCAATGACAAACTTCACATAATCAGAATTTAATAATTGTGAAACTTTACTAATATCAAAATTAAAGCACTACTCAGTGATATGTTTATCTACATTTTAAAAATTTTATTTAATGTCTGCAAGCTGCTGCAGGGGTGGAAGGGGTTTGATTCCTGGGCCTGCTGTGCTGGGGTGGGGTAAAGCATGCCTTTAATTCCAGCACTTAGGAGGCTGTAAACAGGAGACTCACTATGAGTCTGATCTAGTAGTAAGACCCTGAAAGCCCTGTGGACCCGTCCTTAATATACAGGAAAAATTTATTTAAAAGAGAAAAACATTAGATAACAAGAACAAAGACAAAAACAAAGGACCATAGGCTAATAAAAGTGTTACAGAATTTCAAAACAAGAACAAGAAATAGACAGTAGTTGTTATAGTGTATATTGCTATGAAATTTGTTGCTCAGACAACCAGAAATAGGCATGCAAGATTAAGACTTAAAATACTAACACTTCTTTCACATAAAACTATCGTTTTTTTCCTTTTATTGTTTCTAATGTCTTATCTACTGTTCTTACACTCTCTTTAAAATATCTGCATTTTCATGTTTGGGTTTGCTTTAAGAAATCTGGAGAATGGAAACAGGATAACAGGAACTGCTGTGTGTCCCTCTCCACCATCCCCATCAGTCTGAATGCATCCGTTCTCTGTGCGATCCTCCCTCTACCTCCTTGTCTTCATTATTGCACTTGCAGACAGGAACCTGTTCAAATGTTGGACAGAGCAAGAAGAGTGCATTGCAGGAAGGGATAAGCAAAAAGAAGCATTAAGATGTTATGCAAATACACAAACTTTATACAGCTAATGTAATCATTATATATGGTTAAAGTGCACATTCCTAATAAGAAAAAAAATTAAAATCTTCTTAAATACATAAGTTTAAGAATGAAGAAATGGAGAATTCAAATAGGCTTGAAGCACTACCAGAAAATTGATATGCATTTATGTGCCTAAACTATGGGTGCATGTTGTAGTGCACACACAGGAACATATACATACATGTTACAATTACACACAACACAACTACTATTAAACCTGGCTCAGAGGAATGAAGCCCCTGGAGAGCACTTGACATTGAGAATTTGATCAGAATGCTCCCCCAAACAGGGACCTCTTCTCCCTCCCTCACACCTTCACATACCAGAGCTTGTATGGCAGTGCTGCACACGCATTGAGATTTCTGATTATATGAAAATACCCGCCTAAGTGCAGCTTCTTTATCACACTTAAAGATAAGTTCTTGGATTTGTAATGCTTACCTGGAAAGTAATGGAATAAAATTGGATGTTCTGCTTTGTGCTGGCAGTCCCCAAACCTGAGTGTCCCAGGTTCAGAAAGAAGGTTGTTGGGTTGCTCCACCTGAGCTCAAAACTCTGTGATCTCTGTCTCCAGCGTGCCTTCCTCATACCAGCTGCAAGAGATGGACTTGACCTGTGCCTACACTGTGCAATTTCTGGTCACTGCATCAATAGTGATTATTCTACAACGATTATCTATCTGCTGCAAGGAAAGGGGAAATAGATGGGAAGGATGATCTTAGTGGAGGAAGAGCTTATAACTCAGCCGTGACAGTCAGCATCTACCCATCCACCAACTACTTTTCACTGCAGCTGAGCTCAGGAACCATGGAGGGCACATCTGTGCATGACTGAGCAAGAGATATTGTGAGTAGCCATCATATAAAACTAAACTCAAAAGAGTATGGGGGTGATAAGTCCCCTCAGGCTATGCTCAGGACTACAGGTTTTGCTCAGGAAATGTGAGGGAAGGATTCCCAAAGCTAGTAAGAAAAGCTCTGGACAGCAGAGGGAGCACAGAGCTCCTAAGAAAATGAACCAGGGTCTCAGGAACAGGTGCAGGCAAGGAGCTGGGGAAAGGGGATTTTCTTGTCACTGTCTGGGGCTTACTCTCTGTCTTATCATTTCATAAACTGAGGAGATGCTACAAAACTTCTGAGGTAGGTTATATGGGAGGAACCAGGCTCCAAGGCATCTAAGTGCTTGGGTTAGCATTCAGTTAGAGTACTTATATGTTTAGTTCTTCATTTATGTCTTCACCTCTTTCATATACTTTTCAGTGGAAAGAATATCCCAACTTGCATATAATAGAAAGAAGTCTGCATTTGAAGAATTTACATGATTTGGAACAGCCATCACCATGATCACTATCTTCACAAAACTAATCTTCTATGGTTTTAACAATGAAACGGGATCATCTCAAGCAGAAATAAATGTTTCAGTTAAGGAAATGGTTTACATGACTTCATTGCTTTATATGACTACGGCAATGATTATGTCAGTATTTAAGCAGCTGTATAGGTTGATTTTTTGTTAAACTATATCTCAATAACAGAACATTAAAATTACCGTATTCAATATTGATAATTTAGTAAGGAATTATTAACAATGAACATAGATCATAAAATAGGGTATATCAGAGTCAAATATAGATTTGAAGAATCCTGATTTTCTATATACTTAGGGAATGTTTAGAAGGTTAAAAATCACGTCACGTTCTTTCATTAGGAAGAGAGGTCTGGAAATAGCCTGAAGAATTCTAACGCTGTTTTGCAATTTGCTGTGGATCAGATAAGAACTGTGAGAGACACAGAGGCCCAAATTCAGGATGGCGTCCATCCCTAGTTTCTCTCAACTTATTAAAGTGAAAAAACAGTGGGCTCTGCATCTATTTCCTGAGGACTTGTTTATGCAAGCTCCTGTTACATATCTCACAGGTCTATTGTGCTACTTGCTCAAGGTGCACAGGTGCACACCTGAGGAAATGACCACGCCCATTTATTGTACACATAAATACAGAAATATGAGACAGCTAAGGAGGTTAAGTTTTCATCACAAATCATGCATATAGTAAGAAATCGTATTTTCCTTATTGTAAATGTTACAAAATACCTCCCTGAAAACTTCTCTGCACACATCTCTGACTCTGGATTTATCAGAACGCTGTCTATATAGCGGGAGGTCATGCAAATAGGGGCTCCCTCTGCTGATGAAAAGCAGCCCAATCTGACCCTGCAGCCCTGCAGAGCAGCCCGGCCCTGGGTGCCCAGCTGTTGCTAATTGGTGATCAGAGCTGCACACAGACGGCTCACCATGGAGCTTGGGCTGAGCTTAGCTTTTCTTGTTGCTGTTTTCAGAGGTGATTTGTGAATAATAAGAGATAATGAGTGTGTGAGTAGTTTATAGTGAGATAAAGAGTGGACCTTTGTGGCAGTTTCCTAAGGAGAATCTCTCTGTGTTTGCAGGTGTCCAGGCTGAGGTGCAGCTGGTGGAGTCCGGCGGAGGTTTGATGCAGCCCGGAGGGTCCCTGAGACTCTCCTGTGCAGCCTCTGGCTTCACCTTTAGTGACTACAGGATGCACTGGGTCCGCCAGGCTCCAATGAGAGGACTGGAGTGGGTCGCGGAAATTAACTCTGGTGGTGGTAGTACATACTACCCAGACTCTGTGAAGGGCCGTTTCACCATCTCCAGGGAGAACGCCAAGAATACGCTCTACCTTCAAATGAATACACTGAAAACCGAGGATTCCGCTGTGTATTACTGTGCAAGAGACACAGCGAGGCAACACCAGTGTGGGGCCTGACCTAAACCTCCCTGCGGATGCACTCAGAACCAGCAGGGGGCGCTGGAGATAAAGAGAGAAGATTAAACAGAATGGGACATAAAAGTTGTTTTCCTCCTAGGATCTGAGACTTCTTAACGTAATACTTGCTCGTAGATACACTGATTTCATAATTCCGACCTCACCCCTGATGTCTCTCATTAGACGCACTTGTTTAAATAGGAGAACACATTCTTAACTGTGCAATACTCAAACACCTGAGCTGATTGTGCTTCTGCTGTGGTCCTCAGGACCAGACCCTGAGGAGTCTCACGGAAGCAGATGAAAGTCAGATAAGAATTTAGAACCTGAGCAGCAGTCTGTCTGAGCAGACACACACCTCTCTTTTTCTATGATCAGGACCAACAGGCCGTGCTCAGCACATCCAGGGCCTGCTCAGCCCCTCCAGAGGACTCTGGGGACACAGTAGAGCCCTCAGCGCGGTGAGCGTGCAGAGGAGCCAGACCTTCCAGGTCCCGAGCAGGAGCAGGTGCACTGAGCCCTGCGGCGACTTTACCTGCCTGGTCCTTGCTGTGGATCCCTGCTGGGTCATTTCTCTCACTCTATTGAAATAGAAAAATAATGGGCTCCATATTTGTTTCTTTAATACTTGTTTATGCAAACCAACATAATATAAAACATTTTATACGACATTTACAACATTTAAAAAGCTTTACAACTGAATTTTTGAATCTCAGCAAATTCATTTTAATATTTAAGTTTCAGTAACCTCATTAATTAAGATTAGATTGCACATTATTGATCAGTAAATTTCCAAAAATAATGTACAACTATGAAAGTAAAAGATTTTAGGAATCATTTTCCTAAATTGACAATAGAAGGGGTTTTTTTGACAATAGAATAGAACACTTGTTTCACTATCATTTTTTTTCTTGCTCTTTCCTCTCTCTCTCCACTCAGTGTGAAAGAGTCTATTTATGTCATTATGGATTTTCCATTCCTGAACTTTTTTCATATGTTACAAAGAAAAAGTGGGAGTGCTTATATCCACAGTCACCTGCTTAGCAAAATAAATTCAATATAATGTATTCTTTTTTTTAGCTATTTGTACATTCAGTATAAAATTATAGACAATAGCATGAACTGATGAGGATGTGGAAAAAAGTAGAGCTCTCAAAATGGGCCAGTTAATGTTGAAGTTTGAAACTACTTAGTCACAAGCACACACACACACACACACACACACACACACACACTCAGAGGGAGAGAGGGAAAAAGGGAAAAAGAGAGGGAGGGAGGAGAGAGAGAGAAGGAGAGAGAGAGAGAGAGAGAGAGAGAGAGAGAGAGAGAGAGAAATAAACAAGTTTTTCAAAGGAAGAGGTGCCAACCCCTCCTGCAGGCCATAGTTGGCAATGAAGAGTGAGTTTCAAGGAGATGCTGCTCCAGAGGCCATGGGGCACCTTTGACAGTGACCTAGACCTGGGCTGGACAAGTGTACAGAGCCTGCACGGATTGTCGAAGCTGGAGCTCAGCTCTGCTCATGTCCGGCTCACTCCCCTCTAGAATGGCTGTGTGGGCCTTGAATTCTATTCACTGTGAGCTGAGCTGGGGCCTTGGAAAGCACAAGATACTTGTTGGATAGGAAGGTGTGGCTTGATGACTCGTTTGTTTCTAACCCAATGTATAGGGAGTCCTAAATTAAATCAATACCAAAATTAACAGATTTGTGTTCCCAGGGTTTATACTCATGTTGTAACAGAGCATTTTCTGAGTGCTAAAACTGCTATCTCATCTGTGTGTCAGTGTTGTTCTTGCTACATTCTACATAGGACTAGATGGTTTTAGCTTGGAATATAGTTAAAGTAGTTGAAAGCTCTTTATATTGAAAATTACCTTTTTTTAATATGGAAGAAAGATCCCAGAAACTTTGCACTGTGCTATAGCACCAATCAATTTTTAAAGTTTGATACAATCTCACAAAAAATTGATACAATCTCACAAAAATATTAACTTCCCCAATGGCTCAGATTTTTTTCTTCTTATTTTAGTAGTACATGGTCTACAGGGTCTTACTACGTAGATTGGACTCATAGGGATACCTGTGTTCAGCCTTGCATGAGCTGGGATTACAGGCGTGCACCACCACACTCAGTCTCAATCATCTTCTCAGGGCACCCCAGGGGCAGGGTCAATACCCGCCCCTGTCTCTGCCTAAGCAGGCACTTTACCCACTGAGCTATTTGGCTGGCCCTGGATTGGCTTTTAATTCTCCATACTTAGCCTTTCAAAGTACTGGGTTTGTACTGTGTAGCCACCTACCCTGGTTGAAAACTTCATTTCCATACCATAGATTATATTCTTCAAATATAGACTATACTACAGTTAGAAATACTGAAATTCATACAGACTTCAGTTCCTACTATTTCTATCAATGTGAGCTCTATATTTGATGAAGAGATAAAATTATTGCTATATACTGGGTATACTTCAAATTCCTCAAAGTAAAAGTATATTTTTAGATACTTAGGATAGATATACAGCTTCTTTCTCTTAGTTCATTGAGAGGAAAAGATTTATACTAACATTGTTTAGACAAGATATCATCTCTACAGCTTGTCCTCTGAATAACTACTGTGAAGATAGCAATATACAATGTGTTAATCATTATAATTGTCCTAGTGACCTATTTTGAAGCTTTTTCTTTGGTATTTTATCTTTTTTATTATTGAAATGACTAAAAATAAATAAACAAATAATAAACAAGAATTGGATTCAGACCCCAATTCTTCCCAGACAGAGGATGCACCACTAAACTAAAGGTCTGGCACTGAGGGTGTCATTTTATTTATTTATTTATTTATTTTTTGGGCAGAACTGGAAATTGAACTCAGGCCCTTGTGCTTGCCAGGGAAGCACTTATTCCAGTGAGCCATCTCCCAGGCTAGGGTGTCATTTTAAAATCGACTCTCTGCTTCTATTTGATGTAACTTATGTAGCTGTTCCTAAAGAAATATACACATACGGTTTTATATAAAAATTACAAGTATTTATCATAAAATATTTATCAAACACCTTCATTAATATAGGGTGTAACTTAATATTCAAAGCACACAATTTCTGAATGAGAGTACAAATCACAGGCAAAGAGGACTCATTTACACAAAAACAAAACAGGGAAAGTACAAAAATTTCGTTATAATAAACTATGAGAAAGTAATACCATCAATGAAGTGGATTACATCACAGGGCTGGCCGTAGGATCAACGGTCTTTCTGTAGAACAGATGGGACATCATCAGCGCAGCCAGGTTCTTAGAAAAACATCCTAGTAGGCTAGATTATAATCTTAGTGGTCTGTGGCTCATTCTCAGTGCAGGTATGGCATGGGCAGTGTTCTTCCCTAAGAGTCAACCCTGGGTTCTATTGATACCTGATACAGGAAGGTAGAGGTCAATCTTCCTGCCCGGCATCAAGGATGCTGATGGCCAAGAAGAAGCTCAGGTGGTTTGCAGACCATTTAAAGTTGGGTTCAGAGAGCTGCACCTTCCTGTGGTGACCTTATTCTCAGTGAGTGAGATGCACATGCAGAAGTTGAGAGATGCCTTTCCTCAGAGAGAGTGAGTGCATGAATCTCAGCATCTCACTGATGAATGTCCCATCCAAAACTACTGCTTCCAGGTTGGAGCAGGTCTACAACTAAGAAGTTTCTGGCCTGATGAATATTCAAATAAGGACAGACTGCTCCGGTAAATATGAATGGTCTGTGCGCCAGAGCATTCAACGGCCATCTCTACTTTCCGTGGAATCTCGCAGAGCACAGCTCTTCAAAATGGACTGGACCTGGAGAGTCCTCCTCTTGGTGGCAGCTGTGAAAAGTAAGGTCATTACCAGTCCTAGCCATAAGGAAGGGATCAGAACTGTGAGGGAGCCCTGTCCCGAACTTCTATCTTTTCTCCTTAGGTACCCATGGCCAGGTGCAGCTGGTGCAGTCTGGGGCTGAGCTGAGGAGGTCTGGGACCTCAGTGAAGGTCTCTGCAAGGCTTCTGGATACACCTTAATAGATTACTACATGAGCTGGGTGTGACAGAGTCCTAGACAAGGGCTGGAGTGGATTTGAATTATCAACCCAGAGTATGGGAATACTAATTATGCTCAGAAGTTCCAGGGCAGGGCCACCCTCACTGCTGACACATCATCCAGCACAGCCTACATGGAGCTGAGTGGCTTAAAGTTTGGAGACACAGCCATGCATTACTGTGCAAGAGACACAGATTGGTAACCACATCCTTCATGTGTCAAAAACCCAGAGGGAGAAACAGCTGCTTACATGATGAGATAACAGAGAAGATGAGACTGAAGATGTGCTTAGGAAATTGGTCAAGTAATTGAGGAAAAGAAAGATAAAAATCAGGTGTCCACCATGATTGAATTGGATAATTTTGTATTGTCCACTACAGTTGATATTTGCTATGGTTGATGTCTGATGGACCCCCAAAGACTCGTGCCATCATGATCATGGGATTTTGCAGGTAACTGAATCTAGATCTCCTGATTTTCTTCTGGTCTAATACTGGGATTATGCGGGTGCGCTTTTCACCAGTACTTGTTTGAGTAGATGGTGTATAATCTAATGGAATGACAGGATGACTAGCTCTTCTCTTGTTGCTTTAGGTATTTTCTTCCACCACGACCTCTTATCCTCTGTCATGCCCTATGCTTCCTTGAGTCAGCCAAATATGAACCTCTACTGTTAGCCCAATGAACCTTTCCTTCTTTAACTTTACTTGTAGGATATTTTGTCCTAGCAATGAGCAACTGAACAATTCAACTCCAATGTACCATACAGAGAAGAAAGAAATCTATAGACTAATAATCCTAAATGAGGCAATTCTTAGAATGTATTTGGGAGGACACATATCGGGGCCTCAGTCCACAGACATCATTTGATCCACAATTCTAGGAAAGGTGATCTCATTCTTCTTCATGTGGGAAGATCACCGTTTTTGTTTTTTACCCAATGTGAAGCTCATCAATGGAAAAAAGTGTTGTAGAATATATCTTTATTTCACAGCTGAATTTATTGTGGATAGAGACAGTCATGAATTGTGATGTCCCTGATTTTGAGAACATTTAGAGGTATATCTAAGATCAAAGTTTCCAATCACATGACTTTATTGTTTTTTCTTTGTACAACAGGGCCAGAATGTTGCTGCCATGTCCATGTACCAGAATTTACTAATAAGCAATCTTTATGTTCACTATAAAATTGATTAGAAAGTGCAGTATCTGCCCAGGAACCTCTTTTCTCTTTACATGTACAACCTGCTCCCCTACTAGTACCTGGTGCTCTATTCTCTCCTTGTCCCCATGGTTGGACCTACAGAGAGACAACACTACCACCAACCATAGTCATAGTGCTAGTATTGTTTCATTCCTTGGGCTGTGCATTTTGTGCATTTGGATAAATGTTTAATGACATGCATTCACCACATGTTTCATGTGTGTCCAAATTATTCACTTTCTCACCAGGAGCAATGCTATGGTGCCCTGGGGTAGTAGGGGACCCTTTAGACAGGCAAAGGGTAGAAGCCCTGATGAAAAGTGTGAAAGCAGAGCTCCTGGGATGAGTCCAGTGGGCCAGACTGGCTGTTGAACTCTTTCCTGAAAATCGCCTGGGGCCTCTACTACACAGTTGGCTAATGCTGATGGTTCAAATACTTCCCTTTTAGAAGCCTTCTGCAGATGCCACAGCTGTGCCTACAAGCAGTCTTCAGTCCCAGGAGAGAGCTGAAGGAGCTCAAGCTCACAAGTCCTCCAGTCTCCATATTTTTTTCACATGTGTATAATGTGAGTAACTGCATTGAAGACAGTAATGTGCAATATATAAGTCACGTTTCAATACTTCTCATCCTGTTCTTGTAAATGTGTATCCTTTCTAATGTCTTATCATTTACTCAGGGGCCAGGGAGATAGCTCAATAGAATAAGCACTTGCCTGGTAAGCTCAAGGGCCTGAGTTCAATCCCCAGTTCTGCAAAAAAAAAAAAAAAAAAAAATCATTTACTCTTCTACTGTCTTTAAATAAATTCAATAAACAAAAAGTTGAAAAGGACAACAACAAAAACAGAAATTCCCAATAAACTTTTGCGGTGGACTGACCAGTGCCCATTCCCTTTGGCTGGGAATAAGCATCTGGTGGTCCTAAGGATTTTTTCTTGGCCATGTTATTTCTAAGCATTATTAAATGATGTATACCACATGATTGCATAAATCTATGTTTCCTACTAACCATATTGAAATTTGTTTTTCTTGAAGTGTGAATAAGCATTGAAATTTGTATTTTTATTTCATTTTGAGAAATGATTTTGTGGTTCTTTCTAAATTGTTCCTGAACAGTTTTACACTATAGATGACAATGTGTTTCATCCATGGGTAATATGAATCTTCAATTCACAGCTTCCTAGAAATCCACATTGAGGTCTGGTGGATGAATTTGTTTTTCAGAATTTTATTGATAAACAAATAGCAATTAGACAGTTTCAAACCAAATCGCTGCGACGGTTTCAATAATTAACACACTGCATA
>NDGM010939508.1:0-10024 GCA_002564305.1 Octomys mimax | reverse complement strand
AAAAAAAAAAAAAACAATACTAACAGTGTTTTCCCTGTGGTAACTCTTTTCATATATCACTGCTGCCGCACACATACAGCCCCCTTAATAACCTTGGGCTTCTCTTCTGCATGAGAACTGATTTCTCTTTAAAGGTTGCTCATAGGTGGAATCCTTTAGAAGACAAAGCTTGATGGCCCTTGTCTGGGTTAGTGTGGCTATGCCCTGGGTGCACAGAAAATTTGTTCATACCCATTTTTAGACAGGAATTCTTCAGCTACAAGTGACAAACCCAACAGGAACTTACTGAGCAAGGTAGCTAGCATTCAAGAGTGGATCTAGCTTCAAACATGGCTGGATCAAGATCTCAGGCAGCTCTATCAGAGTCATGCATTTACCCCCTCCTCTCCACAGTTAGCCTTATGGTTCTGTCCTCTTCCGTGTGCCCTCTTCTATGCAGGTGGAGACAATGGCTATAATCAGCACACAATTCCAGTCTAGCAACTTAGTGGAAAACAGGACCCTGCCTCTCCACAGACAAGTGCATTTGCCCGACCATCACAAACCTGTCAGTTGAGTCAAGTTCTGTGGCACTGAGCACCCTGAATCATGGGTCAAAACTTGTGTTGAAGACAGCATGTCAGCTCGGCCTCAGTGGGATCCATAGCACAGGAGTGGGGATCCCAAAAAAACATGCAGAAAAGCCACCACAGTCCTTGCTCAGCCTGTTTCCGTGAGCTTGAAGATAAGCTAATCAGAATATTATCTCCGATAGCCAGGGGCAGGGGAAATAAATGAGTGGCTCCATAAGCACAGGGTTCCTTCTGTCCCACCCGGGCTCAGATGCTTCTGCGTGGTCCACTCCTCTGTGTTAGACGTTGGCCCCCAGATACAAATCGTCAGTGCCAGGAAAACGGGCTCAGACAAGCAAGAACTGACTCTTCCACAAGGCAAAATTTCCATCTGTAGAAGGGCATGTGGAGTGACGGGCACGTGTAGAGCAGAGGAGAGCAGCAGGCGAGGCTGACCTCTTCCCATCAGCTGATAGAAGGTTCCCAATCTGTCCCCATTGGTTAACTCAGGCAGTGCAGGAGGAATCAGAAGGGCTACTGAGGAGGAAGGGGCTCAACGGATGGAGGAAGGTGGAGAACAGAAAGACCTTGGCCCCTGACAAGCTCTCTTGGGTCCACTGCTATGTTCCTAAGGTTCTAATTGAGCGGGCAGCTTCGTGACTAGGTTGAGCAAGGGCCAGAGATAGACACAATGCCATTTCATCGAAAAGAAAAGCACATTGTTTTCCACACCCACACCCGCAAGCCCAGCCCTGCCACGCTCCAGGGTTTTCTGTGCTGCTGCTGCGGCTGATGTGGTCAGACCAGCAGAGACCAACACCCCTGAGGGCAGCCTTCTCCTAATTAGGAGAAGGCCCTTCTACAGATGGAAATTTTGCCTTGTGGAAAAGAGTCAGTTCTTGCTTGTCTGAGCCCATTTTCCTGGCACTGACGATTTGTGTCTGGGGTAGTATACTGATCCAGTCTCCTTGACCTTCAAGGACCTTTCTTAGAAAAATGCTCTGCGCTTCTCTGAGACTCCACTTGCAAGGAGTTATTTCCAAAGTGCTCTATGTTATTATATGTCTGGAATCTCAAGTTCACAGGTGCTGCCTTTTGAGATGGGCCATCTCAGGACCAGGCTGTTCCTAAAGGGCACAAGAACTTTTAGTAATAGGCTTGATAGTGGACTGAGTCTACCTATACGTCACTGAGCTGAAATCTGTTCCAAATGAAAAATGCCTAAAGTGTCAGTGGTATTTCATCAGATTAGATGAGAGTTTCACCCTGCCCACTGAGTAGCATTGTGGGCATCTAAAATTATAATTCCAGGGCTGGGGAGATAGCTCAGTAGAATAAGCACTTGTCTCAGTAGAATAAGCAAGCGAAGGGTCCTGAGTTCAATCCTCAGTACTGCAAAAAAATTAAAATAAAATAAAATTATAGTTTTCTTCTTTCCCTATTGGTTTTTATGTCCTTAGTACCATGGGGTAAAGCAGAAAAAAAAAGTCTACAAAACAACACAGTGGTGTGAAGTTGTTGTTGTACGTTTCCAATGCTCATTTATACAAATAGCTTTTATACAAATAGCTATAGGCAAGGACCTTGTAACAGAAGTGTTTCTGAGAATTGCAACAGACAAGCCTTCTGACTTTGACTAAAGATCGAATGCATGATGAGTTGTAAAGCACTCCAGAGTGTTAGAAAACCTTTCAAGGCTGTTCTGGAATCAGACTGGATTCAGAAGGAATGGCAGTGGGGTTTCGCAACACATCACTTGATTATTAATCATTTACCAGAAGTATTTTCACCTAACCTTTCTCCAGATAGCCCAGCCAGACGTGTTTAAATCCTAGGGCTGGGGCATGACTTGACTCAGTGCTGGCCGAGGCAAGCTGTCCCCTAAGGCATCGATGGACAGCCAGCTCTGCAGGGGTTGCCAGGCAGAGGGACAAGAAGTATAAGAGAATTCATCACATGGACCAACTTGTTTGAGATGTCTTAAAAGAGATGGCCAAAGAGAAATAAGGAGCAAGGAACAGGATCCTTGATCCCCCCTCCAAACTTCCGTACCCTTGGAAATCCTCCGCTGATCTCATTACACCAGGATTCTGACCTGGTGGCGTGTGGGACAGGGCTAGAGATTCTGCCTCTGTGATTGGCTCCAGATGTGCGGAGTGTGCACGAATCCAGTTGGAGAGACAAAGCTTTGTAGCAAGAACTATAAAACCGACATCTGAGCAGAAGTTTGGTCCTACCGGGAGGGGCTGTCAAAGCTTTGGTCAAGTCACACCACAGGGATGCAAGTGGGACAGAGGATATGAAAGGTAGAGAGACTTGGGGACAGAGGGAAACGGGAAGGAGTCCCTGGAAAAATCACATGTAACCATTTCTTTGTTAGTGAAATCAGAGAACAGAGCTAATTTCTCCAGATAGCATTATGATTCCTGCACTGAAAGGTGCTTTAATTAAATAAACAGGTTCTTAAAGAGCACTTCCTAAGCAAGCTGTCAGCACCCAGCCCCTGTTACCAAGACAACCAGGGAGCGTCAGTCCTGCAAGGCTCTGGAGATCAATTTGTCCAATTCCTCCAATTTTCCTGAAAAACAGGGCTTGAAAGCAAACTTCAGAGGGATGGGACTATGGATGGAGTCCTCTCAAATGAAGCCATTTGGGGGAGTCTCAACCTGCCCACATCAGGGTATAAATCTGAGTGATTTTATTTTTATAATAACTACTAGCAATAGAGCTCTGGGGGAAACCCTGCCCCTCTACCCTACTTCCCCAAGCAACCTTTCACCTCATCCTGAAACTGTCACTTCTTTTTTTCTGTGTGTGGTGTGCTGTGTGTGTGTGTGTGTGTGTGTGTGTGTGTGTGTGGTGTTAAAGACTGAACCCTTCACAATGAGCTGCATCCCTAGTCCTTTTTATTTTATTTCACCTTTTCTTTTGAGGGAAAGTCTCACTGAGTCACAAAGTTGCCTGGACTGGGCTTGAGCCTGTGATCCTCCTGCCTTAGCTTTCTGGAGAGCTGGAATTATATGCATGCACATGATGCCCATCTTCTCTGTCACATCTGACAATTAAAACACTCTCACTCTGATAAAGGAAGAGCTTTCCTCATTTTAAAGATTCAAATCTCCTATTCAATTTAAAAATTTGCCTGCCTTTTCCCAAGGGGCCCAACTAGTGGGTGTAGAAGGAGTTATGCCAGATCTAGGGGATGGGAAGGAAAGGAAACATGGGATCCTCTTCTCTGCACCCAGGATAGAATCTGAAGTCTTCTTTCTCTTTATCATTGATTCTTGGCTCTCTGTAGAGCAGTTCCCAAGACCCATCCTTGCTGTGGCATTAAAGGATGCTCATAGATTCATAAAGGTTTAAAATTGGCTCATGGATTCTTTGATATGCCTCCTCTTGAGTATAGGCCAGCCTTAGTGACTCATTCCTAACAGAGTGTGGCAGTGGTGACTTCTGAGCCGTGTCATCAAATGGGCTCCAAATTTATCCAGCTCTGTTTCTTGGGACACTGGCCCAGGGAACTGGCCTCCATGTTGTGGAGAAGTTAAGTATGGAAAGACATGCACAGACATAATGGGCCATGGCCCAAACCAAGGTTCCAGCCCAGCGCCTGCATCCAGAGCAGTCAGTTGTGAGGGACTCCTGAGCCACACCTGCCTGCACCTTGGAGTCTCTAGCAGTGAGAAGTTATCCTCGGTGAGAACAGCCCAAAGTACAGCCATGAGCGACAAAGTGCATTGTTTTGTCAAGCCACCAAGTCCTGGGGTGGTCACAGACATCATCAATCATCGTGGTGCTTTGGAAGCCCCAGTGGGAATCTCCACACCCGCAGGTCCCTGCATAAGCACGACTCGGATTCCCCCTTCCTCCCCCAGGGTAGCTCTGGGCCACCTGCTACATGCTTCTTGCTGCTAAGGTCTCTGTGAGCAGAAGCTGGCCCCAGTAAGAGAAGCCTACTTCCTTCAAGGTATCCACTGGTGCATGGAGACAGCTATATCCTCTCTGTGCCTCTGGGGTGATGTGCAGCTTGTCCCACTCCTCCCAACACTGTCCTGTCTCCTCCTTCCTCCTCTTCCTCCTCCCCCCTCTTTCTCCATTCTCAGGAGCTTCTGGAGCTTGATGACTCCAGGCCAAGGAGATCTCCGCCAGGTGAAGGACAGAGGTCCTGGTCTCCACCCACAGTGGCCCCCAAAGTCACTACTCCCCTCTTTTCCAGACTTCTTTCTGTCCAGCAAAGGAGAGGTGGTGTAAATGACAGTGGGGATTCTACCACAATGGTACTACTTAGAAGCCCTGCAGAGAAGTGGTAGGTCCCAGCATGAGCTGGTTTGTGGCACCGTAGCCGAGGAAACACTTCCCAGCATGGCACATGGCTGCTGTGTCTCCCCGGCACAGTGGACGCTGCATCGTTCTTGGATGGGGCCTGCACACCTTCACTGTGCTCAGTGCCACAGTGAGCACAAAGCCTGTTCCAGTTGGGCAGCTCAGTTGGGGAAGTAGAATGCAGCTGGGTGTGATCACAAATACAGTGAATGTTCAAAATTTTAAAAAATGTATTATAGTGAAGGACACATTACCAGTATTCCCCTCCAAATACTCCTCCTCAGCCTGACACTTAGCCCCTCGTACTTGCCACTTTCTCAAGCAGTTCTGGATGTCCTCTTTCCTATGTGTCTTTTGTTTCAATGACCTGAATTGATTTAAACATTTGCTTTTTGTGGTCACTTCTACTTTGAGAAAGAACCAGAAGTTGCATGGTACCAAGTTCAGCAAACAAGGTAGATTAGGAAATGCCACAGTACTTTCACAGGCTTGTCCTTCCACTGAATGGCTCTTGATCACAGCGTCCATCAGATTTTTGTCCACACCTTGTAAATGTACTCACACACAAAAAAGAACTTGTAGAAATGCTTTGGAAAGTGGCAGCTATGATGGGATAAGTGGGTTCAAAATGAAGGGGGAGGTTTTTTGGGGGGAGGGCAATGGGAATGTATCTTTTACACATTAGAGTTATTTTTTTATTTAAACATACACTATTATGTATTAAGTAACAGTGAGGAGGTTTGCTCCAAGGACTGCAGTTTTCCACCTTTTACCCAAAGCTCCACCTACGCCCATGAGCTGTGGCTCTGCTCAGCACTGACAGCTCCTGGGGTCCCAACTTTGGGAAATAGAAAGAATCCCAATAAATGTCAAAACCAGCCCAGAAGAGTATACTCAGAGAGGCAGCAGAATCCTCACTGGTGGTCCTCATTCCAGTGAGGAATATCCCCTTTCCTTTAGGGCCAGTTTTTTGGTACTGTACTCTCATTCACTGAAAAGAAACATTTTGAACATCAACTATGTGTCAGATACTATGCATGGTGGAAATGTAATAAAGGTCCAGACAGAAAAGCTTCTGATTTCACAGAAACTTGCTGGTGAATTGGACAAGCAATTACAACTAAGACCAGTCTCAAATAAGGAAGCCCAGAACTATGGGAGCTCTCCTGGGGAAGCAAGGCCACTTAAGGGGTTAGGAGGAGGCTGAGGTCTAGAGGAGGAGGCTGGGAACAGGCGCTGTGGGCAGAAGGACCAGCAGGCACACACACAGCCACCTCATCATAAGGGAGGGCATCTCTCCAGCCCTCATTCCACATTGTGTGTCTGCCCAGTCTAGCTTTGACCCTTCAAGTCCTTCAAGGCCAAAGCTCCTGTTGTTTCTCAGCAAGCCTGAATATCTGGAGAGGTTGATTTTGCAGAGTTAAAAATCTTTTGAATCCTTTGTCAAAATTAGAAAGTCAACAGATTTCAAATAAAATCAGTGTCCCTGGCTTCTCTTTTAAAAATTCTACCACCTGGGTTCAATTCCTGCCCAGGAACAGATCCCCTAGAGCAGTTGGCAAATGCCCGGCTACAGGGGTGCCTGATCCCACTTTTGTCCCAATCTCTGTCACTCCCAAAAGCTTCATCCCAGGTCTGAGTTGCTTGTTTTACACTATCCATGTGGCAGATGTGGGCACAGAGTTTGTGATTTCCTGCCCCAGGCAAGACTCACCTCGCAAAGAAAGAATTGGGTTCCAGACCACAGGAAAGGAGTAGTTTATGGGCACCATGGCCTCAGAAGCAAATGAGCATCATGGTAAAGCTTAACAACATTTTCCTAGAAACTCCAGTTACCTGAGCTCAATCAGCAGAATCCCTCAGGTTGTGCTCCTGTGCATGCGGGACACAGAGAAAGGAGAAGGATACTCACCTAATCAGGGGTCTTTCGTACTATCACAGCAGTTTTGTGACACAGGGCTCTTCTCCAGGGTGGGATTTGTGGAAGTGTGTTCCAAAGAATGACAAATCTAGATGAAACTGAAATGTGTTTTGAGAACACGTCTGAAAGCTGCAGACTTTGGGTGTTGTTGTTCCAGGTCCTCGGACCTTGGCCCGATGCGAAGACCCCCAAGGGATGGGCTGACATCAGCAACACCCCACCAAAACAGCTCTAGGCTGGGTCCACTGTAAGTGAGCCCTCGGTGTTGTCCTGGCTAGGACATGTTGGTCCTCAGTCAAAGATTGTGCCCCTAGAGGAAGGAGATTTCTAGGCCCTTTTTGTTCTACTTGAGGGTACATTAGCCAGAAGGGAGCCTTAAAAGCTTGATAAAACCAGAGGTAGGAGAGAAACAGAAATAAGGAATCTGGGCAATCTGTGGAGCCCTCTGACACTGGGCTAAATGACTTGCCAAGTGGAAAATGTTTCTTGTCCGCGGGACTTTTGGAGCCTTTTATGTGAGCCATTATAATCTATGGGAAAGGAGACCATGCACAGCAACTCCAGCCCTCTGACTTCTACCAGAACTCCTGCAGCCCCCAGGTAGAGACCCCTTGATTTTCAGGGCTTGAAAAGGGAGAAATGGAGAGTAGGAAAGAATTTCTTTTGGCCTCAGCCAAACACAGTGCTGCCCCCCACTCTGCAAGAGCCAAAGACAGGCTTGGCAGGACAAGCTTAGCGTGAGGAAGGTCCTGGGTGCATTTTCCAGCCCCACATAAAACCTCAGAAACAGAAACAAAACCTAGCCAGCCTGGGCTCGAGGTGCCTCAGACTGTTTCCAGCCCACTGCTGTCTCTTGGCTTCACTGTGGGTGCCCAGTGTGGTGTGTGCAGGGAAACGACATGACAGCACCAGAGCTCCGTGCCTCTGCAGCCTCTGTGGGCTTCTCAGAATCAATCCTTTCAAACTTTGTTTTCACTCCAGCACCTTTCCCTGATTTCTGGAGCGGGCCATTAAGACTGACCTTCCATACCAAATCAGGGGACGTCTGCTATCGCGAAACTAGCTCCATTGATTCCACTTTGATTCTTGGTCTGATTTGTCAAGACCCAGGGTGGAGCTTAGTCTAAAACAATGTCATCCCCTGTAATACTTTTTTTTTTTAATTTTTTGCAGAGCTGAGGATAAAAACCCAGGTTTTCCTGCACTCTGAGCATGCATTCTTCCACTGAGCCACATTCCCATCCGCTGCCTTTATCTTTAATATATTTAACTGTAAATTTCTATCATGTATTTATTTAATGTTTGTGGTTAGCATTCAGTTCACAAAATTCCTGAAAAATTAACAATCAGCTCTTGAAAGTTGGTAGAGGCCAAGCTCAGCACACCATGGCTGAGACTTCAGTGAAGACTCTGTCTTGCTTACGAGCGTTAGTTTCTCCCTAGCAAAAGTCACATGTTTGCAAATTTGTGTTAGCATTCTTAGACACATCTCAAATTCCTTCATGGGTTTTAGAGGAACCTTGATTCGCTTCTGCTCTGAAAGAGCATTTTTTGTTTTGTTTTGTTTTTTAATGATTACAGGGTCTCACTACGTAGATTGGACTCGAAGTGATCCTCCTATTTTCAGCCTCCCAAGTGCTGAGATTATAGGTATATGCCACCACGCCCAGTCTCAGTCTTGGTCTCAGCATACCCTGAGGGTAAGGCTGACATGGCACACCAGGGATTGAACCCTGGTCCCTGCATCTCCCTAAGCAGGTGCTTTAGTCTGCTGAACTATCTGGCTGGCCCTTAAAGAGCATTTTGAGGGGGCTGGGTAGATAGTTCAGTGGAATAAGTGCTTGCCTGAGAAGTGCAAGGTCCTGAGTTCAATCCTTGGTACCACAAAAAATAAATAAAATATTTTAAAAAGAGGATTTTGAGGGCTAGTGTGAAGGCGAGAGGGAGAAATTAAGTTTGTCCTGGGAAAGGAAGTCTGCAGGTCCTACCTTTCTCCCTGTCTTCCACCTCTGCCTCCCTCACTCCATGCCTCAACTGGTGCAGAGTGCCACCACCCAGGGCTCAGGGAAAAGCACTGTACCCTTGTCAACTCCAAGCTCTTAATGTCTTTCTGCAGCTACTGGGGCCCACCCAGCTGGTACTATCTTATCAGACGCTGGTGACAGTCACAGTGAGTCAAGAGAGGAAGCCTAGGTGTGTTATCTCCCTTTCCTGCCTTCACTGGAAGGCAAGCTCTAGGCTCTCCATGAGGGGCAGAATAGTGTGTCACCACACTTGGTCAAGAACAAGAGGTGACAAGGTCACAGCTGTGAGCAGAATTCCAGTGTTAGTGGGGAGAGGGAGCCTCAGCAGGGCAGAAAAGAAAGCCTGCATGCAGCAGATCATTAGCATATATCCTTCCTGTAAGGGGGATAGAGCTATTTTCTGAAAACAGCTCAGGAATTTACCTTGGTCAAGGTAACACGGTGACAGAGTAGGAGTCAAATGCAGGTCTACCAAATTGAACGACTGAGCTCTTAACTCTCCTGCTATTGTCCTTACATTTAATCCTCTCGCAGCGTTTTCCTCATTTGCAGACAAGGAGACTGGCCTGACCCTTTAGACTCTGTGCCACAAGATGGACAGGCAGGAATCTGCAGGACTCTTGGAACACTGTGAGTCACAGCAAAGGGCTATGTCCTTCTGAGGCATTGTCCTTTGTGAGCAGGCAGAGGAAGAGGAGGAAGAAGTCGAAGCAATGGCCATGAAGGGACAGCCTGGGTGGCAAGTGCTTGATGATGCTCCGAGTGGGGACATGGGTAGGGAAGGCTGGGAGCACAGCCCTGGAACCTCCCAGGTACTGCAGCTCTGCTCCCTGGATTTCTAGAGATCAACTCATGGAAAGCAGATCCCCTTTGTTCTCATGGCAACTGGGTCCAGCCCCTTCTGTTAGAAATTGGGGCTGGGTGGGTGGGCGGTGGGTAGAAATGTCAGAGGCGGTGACAGCAGTTACAGTCCCCATCACTGCCCTCCATTATCCAGACAGTACCAATGGTAACCATGGCAACAGGCCAGTGGGAGTCATCACTGAAAATGTTTATCCCACCCAGTGGATGGGGCTCAGAGACAATCGTGCGAATCAGAGACCACTTGAGGAAACGATTCCATTTCAGTGGCCTGGCTTCTTCAGGTCTCCACATCTTACCATAGCTTCTGTGGGCCAAACCTCAATTCTGACGTGTGGGCCACA
>NDGM010939507.1:0-10100 GCA_002564305.1 Octomys mimax | reverse complement strand
GTGGAATGATTAAAGGTTGGTATTCACTTCCTGTATAAAGCAATGATGTTATTTAGTTAGCATATATGTACAATTAAAGTCCACAACAATAACAGTATGAATGGTAAGTACAGTGGTCTAAAGTCCTTGAATTGCCTATTAAGTTTTAAAAGACTGGAAAGCAAGGAAATACGTTGTGATTATGGGATGACCATAAAGAGAAAAATAAAATAATGACTGGTGAACACACTAGTAAAAAGGAAATAGATATAATAAAAATTGCACTATTAATCAAAGAAGACTACATAAAAAGAAAAAGATTAAAAATTACAAAGGAAAATAAGAGAGTAGTAGATTTATCCCCAATATGTCAGTAAGGACAAGATCACACTAAATATAATCAGAGTAAATATTCAATAAAAGTCAATGTAAGTATTTTACTACAGGCATCCAGCCATGAAGTGCATCTTAAAGGTCGCAAGGCAGAGTACCAGAGGAGATGCAGAAGCATTTTTTATAGTAGGGTCAACCTACCAGCAAGATATCTCATTTCTAAGTTTGCATATACTTAATAGCATATCTTCAAAACATGTACACTAGAAATTCCAGACATAAAAGGAGTAGTCAGGTCCACAGTTACAGTGGGGACTTTAAATAGGCACTTCTCATTAAATACTGGAAGTAGACAAAACCCTACAGACAGACAGACAGACAGACAGACAGACAAAGACTGCACGTGCTGTTATTTTATTGTACTAACCTTGAAAGGTACAGAGAGTCAGCACTTCTGATGATGAAAAAGAAACTTCTTAGCAAACGGAATAGAAGACTCGAAGCTGTGAATACAAGGGATCGTGCTTGCGCATTTGGCGTCTGTGGGAAACACACCTCCTGAAATGTTGAAGGCTTTTGACGTGAAGTTGGGCAGAAGAGCGCTGCTCACTCTCCAGCTCCTCCCAGGGAAGGAAGCATAGCAAGGAGCTCTTTCTGGACTCCAGTCTTCTCCTCTGATCATGCAGGGGAGGCTAAGAGGAGAGACCTGAGGCTCATCCAGGGACAGAGCTGTCCAGGCACTTAGGGGCTGCAGTGGGGGCTGAGAGGCCAGCAGGAGGCCGTCTCCGCACTCCATAGGGAAGCAGTGCTCTGTACCACGTCCAGGGCATGGGACAAATAGCAAGGAAAGCTCCGGCTCGATGGCTGCAGTTCTCATGAGGGTGAGCTCTGGGCCCAGAAGCACCAGTGGGTGAGCCTGGACTTCAGGCCCTGTGAGTGAGGGCTGGTGCCTCGTGTCTCAGTGATTTCGCAGGTACCTTCTGCAGGAGGCCTTTTCTTTCTGTGCTTGGGTAACTTAATTGTTACTGAAAAGAAATGCATACATGGCTCCCTGTGAGTGGTGGTGCTACATGAGGCAATAGCACGCATGTGCAAGTGACAGAGACACAGCCAGTAGACTGCAGTCAGACATGGCTCAACATATGGGAATGCTGTCTTCGTAGCTCTGTCCCCCAGCGTCTAATGGCTCTGCCCCTCCCCCACTGATCTCCATCTCAAACTCCCCTCCCACCAGCAGCTCCCAGCTTCCCCAGTCAGTGGGGAGAAATCTCCTTTCTAGTTATTCCCACAGGAGTGCGGGGGCCAGCCGAGGTCGTGTGTGGATCACCGCATACTCTGCCGGATGTTACATGCTCCACCTGGACAGAAGCAATCTGCTTTAGCGGCTCTGCTTGTTGGTCATGTTTTCCCACAAGTCCTTGCCTGTACCAGAGTGGACTTGTGTCCCATGTTGTGGTGGCAGGGTGCTCGGGCCTGGCTGTACCCCGGGTACATGGGGCCGAGGCCCAGCTTCTGGAGGCAGATCCCAGCTCTGGGCGCTGGGCTGGGGCTTCCCACTGCCTGGAGGCTGCTTCATGCCTAGGGTGGGAACGGTAATGGCCCTGGCTCCAGGCATACAGAAGCACTGTTAGTGCAGGGACCTGCTAAGGAGAGTGCTGGGGTGCTTCCAGATGTTATACACACTGCACCAAATAGAAAAGTCTGTGGGCTTCTACGGAATTATAATTACATTGTACATAATTATCTGTAAACACAAAATGCATTTCGATATACCATGAAAATTTGTATACAGTTATTTATATTTTATATGTGTAACAATATTCTTGGAATCTAGCACAGTTCCTGGCATATGGTATGCACTATATGTTTTCAATGAATAAATATCATTTACTTTTCTTAATCTTGTGAATTTAGTGTTGTGAATTCCATTTTGCAAATGAAGGAAAGAGATAGGAAGGCTAAGTAACTTGTTCAAGGTCGCTTGGCGAGCCATGCTTTAAGCCAGCATTGATCTTCCATCTGTCTGTAGTCTGTGCTCTTAAATAGCCCAGGATTTCCGGGCTTTACTGCAGACTCTTCGAGAGAATTTCCTGCTCTGCTGTGGGGAGGAGGGCCCTGCTTGCTGTCTGTGTCACTGGCGTGGGTCTGTTCCTGGCCACACTTGAGCCCTTGTCTTCCATCTCCGAGCTCGGGTGAGGCGGACGTTAGCTAAGTGGACACACCTCATGTGATTGCAGGGAGGACCAGAGTGGTGGCTGCTGGAGTGGCTTCCTCTTGGGGAGTCATGAGGGCGGTAGGGCCTTAAAGAGTTTTCTGGGCCATAAAAAAGTGTTGATTAGTCTTTGCTGATTTATTATTTTTTTGATTTTTGTAAAATACTCAAAATATTAGAAGAGCAACTATATTCAAAACAACAGATGAGAAAAAACTGAAAAACCATGAAAGCAGCAGTAGAATAACGAAGTCCCAGTGTTTTGGTTCATTTTGTGTGTGATAAAATAGCCAAACGGACTTAGTCCGTCCATGAGGGTGTGGAACACTGACATCCACCCAGGTCTTCTCAAACCACCAATAAAAGAGTCAACTTGGGGACCGAGTGAAAGACAAGAGGTAGGTTGCTCATAACAAAACCAGAAAAGGAAGACCCAGCCTCACACCTGAGAGCCTCGAAGCCTGCAGGAGTCCCCCAGTGGACCTCAGTGGCCAGGGTGACAACAGAGGCCAGGACGACAGGGCTGTGGCTCTGCAGGAATCCCCGGTCTGTGGTGCTTCGTCTGCCACCCTGGGAGACAACGGGAAGGTGGAAGGAGAGCGTCAGCAATAGAAGGCTCTGGCTGGTTGAAGTTCTTATGGGTTGCAAGCTCATGTTTGGGGAATTAATAGAGACCCCGACGAACCAACAACAGACGTCTTACTAAGTCCGGAGAAAGGGGAGCTGGGGCCTGTTCCATGGGAGGGCTCAGTCTGTCCTGTCTGCCCAACCCTCCACGTGGAGACTGCGATCCTCTGGCGCTCCTGGGTGACAGGGCTAGGACCTTCAGGCTCTGGGAGCACCAGCCTCTAAGTTTTCAAACCTCAGTGCCCTGTTTTCCTTGTCCCACACTGTGCCAGCCCCACTAGAAATGTGCCCCCTTTTCTGTCAGCTTCTGTCCCTTTTTTGCCGTGGCCCCTTCTTAGGGAAGTTACGTTTTGGGCCAGCTAAGTCAGTGAGACTCACGTCCAGGGCAGGGGCCAGGGCCTGCTGGGAGGTGGGAGAGGGCCCAGCAGCACACCTGTTGCTGCCCCAGGTCCTGAACCGTGGCTTCTTGGGGCTTTGGGGGAGCGGGTGGGACCTCCAGATTATTCAGTCACATCCAGGGCTGTGAATGTCACCCTGTTGAAAAAAAAGTCCTTTGTAGATGTCACAAAGATATTGCCGTGAGACAAGGTCGCCTTGGGTCTTAAGTTCCATGCTGAGTAACCGCGCAGAAGGAGAGAGACAGGAGATGAAGCCATGTAAAGCTGGAGAGACTGGCCTTGTGGAGCCACAGCCAAGCCACAGGGCTCCTCCACCCCTGAGATAAGAACAGACTCCTCTGTAGCCTCAGGAAGGAAGGACACACCAACAGCATGCTGACTCTGGACATCTAAATCCTAAAACTACCAGAATGTAGCTCAGTTATGTGAGGCCACCAGATCTGCTGTGACTCAGTGTGGCATCCTAGTCACCCAACGTGACTTTGATGCCTCATTGTGCATTGTGTGGCCATCAGAAAGGAGGCAGAGCCTTCCAGTCACCATGTGGCTCTGCAGCCAGCCCGGCAGCTGTAGGGACCAGCTCTGCGATCTCGTGGGCAGCACCTGGGCAGCTGCTTCACTCTTCTGGGCTTCAGTTTCCTCGTTACTCAGCGAGAACAGTGATAGCTAGTGTAAGCAGAGCTTAGAAGGGTGGCAGATGCTCTATGCTGACTGTGAACCATGGCTCTTGGGTGCGGATCTGGGGCAATGATGGCAGCTTTCTTGTCTCCTGGTGGAGAAGGTACGACTCACTGCAATTCCATCTCAGTCAGATGAATTATGCTGTGCAGGGAGGAGGTCAGGTAGTACAGGAGAAAACCAAGGTATGGCCTCTGGCCTCTAGGAGCGTTTCAGACAAGATTGCCTCCCACCGAATTCATTCACTGAGCCTTCCCCTGGTGCCAGTGTATGTGGACATAGGGCCTTGAGAGAGTAAGCAGGGCTAAGTGGGGTCCTAGATCTATAGGACTGGAGCCCGGAAGAATAAAGAACATACTGTTTGCTGGTGGGAAGAAAGGCACAGCCTTGCACACGTGCAGACCTGGATCTTAGACCCACAGGCTCCAGAACGGTGAGAAGCAAGGTTTTGCTGTCTAACTGCAGCCCTGTTATGGTCCTACAGCAGCGCTCACAGAGTAAAGCAAGCATCTCAGTGAACGCTCCAAAGCAGTGCACAGTGCAGTTACTGTGCTCACTGTTGCTCACACTGTCCCAGGTTCCCCAGCTCCTGCACTTGTGTGGAACACAAAGCATGCTTCTGCAGCACAGGCTTTCTCTGCTTCACACTGACTCCAAAACATTTGCTCAAACTCACAGTGGAATTCGGGAAATTCAACAGTTTCTGTGCAATGCTCCCTTGAGAGAGTAAGTGGGAAAGAGATTAGGATGAAAGAAAAGATTCTTCTTGTGAAAGGAGACATTTTGCTCTCGTAACGGGGATCTGCAGCAGTGGTCCTCACCTCTGCATTTGTGCCTTCATCCTTGGAAGTCAATTAAAGTACATGGTTTCTCTCCACGATGCCCAGAAATGGCTAACAGGCCAAGTTAGTCCTCACTGAGGAGTAAATCATTTCCGTGCATCTGTTGGTCAAATGCTGTTCTTCCAACGTCCCCCTGCCAGGCCAAGTCCTGCTCACCTTTCACAGGACACTGAGATGCTGGCTTCTCCCCAGAGCTGCCTCTGCTGCCACTGCTGCCTGCTAGCACTCAGCACCCTTCCTGCCCCAGCCCGTGCCTGGCACAAGGCACAGTTTGATCTGGGATCTGGTCAGAGCTCTTGAGAGAGTGCCCAGAGCTGTGCTCATCCCTTGCTGCCCTCTCGGAGTCCAGGGGATGTGGGCTGCTTCAGGGACCTGGTGGCCGATTTGGAAGGATCTCACTCAATCCCACTAAACACATGTGCAGATGCACGTGAGTTCTCTCTCTCTCTCTCTCTCTCTCTCTCTCACACACACACACACACACACGTATGTGTACATGCACTGAACATTTCTGCCTGGAAGTCCTGAAATTTGACATCATCTGAGTTGATTGTGTGCATTATTTTATGCATTCTAAGACAGAGCTCTGACATCCTGTTCCCCTCGGCCCAGGGCCTCACCTCTGCGGTGCCAGTGTCCTGTCCTGGCGCAGTGTGGCTGTGCTTCGCAGTGGCTTCTGCTCATACGCTGCCCCTTCTTCCTCGGCGCAGTGTCCGATCGCCTGCCTCCGCCCTCGCGCAGTCACCACTCTTGCTGTCCAGGCTCTGGCCAGCGGCACTTCTCAGCTCAACTGCCTGAAGTTCCTTCCTTCAGTCTCTCTTGACCTCATCTCTGCGTGTTCCTGGTACAAGGAGGTTTGCAGAGTGTGGTTCCTGGGCCAGAATGCAAGCACCACCTGCCACCATGTCAGAGACAGTGTCCAACACTGCCATGGACTTGTGGGCTCAGAACTGCAGGAGCAGAGGTAGCACACCGCATGCTACTTCACAGCCCTGCACGCGAGTTTTTCTGTGCATGCCTTTGCAAAACAGAGCCACAGAAACCTCACCCATTCTGTTCACATCCTCCACTCAACTGTGTGCCATGATTTCCTGCAAGGTGACCTGGGGGCTTGATATGACATGAGGTCCACTAGCTTCACACGAAAGTGCTAAATAAACAGAGTCAAACCTGAGCTCAATAGCTCTGTCTTGGTGCCAGGTGCCCGGCATGCATGCCGCCCCCAAGAGGCTCTGTCCCTCAGGGCTTTGTGCACCTGCTTCTCCATCCCCTGGGCTGCCCACCCCACCACAGCAAGTGCGCCTCACCTGGCGCAGATGCCCAGCTCCTCACACCTTGTGAGGGAGCACATGGACCCATATGTCAGCCGGCGTGTTTATCTCCTCTTCTACAGAAGGGGAAATATGTTCCACAATAAATATTTGCATACTTTGGAACAGATTTTTTTTTTCAGAGAAGGAAAAAAAAGAAAAAGGAGAGAGGCAAAGACTTTGGTTGGAGCCATTGAATCCTCATTCCTCTGCTGTAGTTATCACTCTCCACACTGCAGGGGACCAGTGTGTCAGTGGGCGGGGGCTCTGGGCAATGGTCTCAGTCCCTGCGGCTGAGCAGGGTGCAGGGCATCAGGGCATGTGGTCAGGGAGAGAAGGCAGTGGCTCAGAGTTGAAGCTTCTCCGGGTGGAGAGGCCGGAACACAGAGGAAACGAATGCCTGTGAGCTGGGGATGGGCAGATGGGGCAGCTGCATCTTGGATAAGCTGGGAGGGTGTGGACGACGGCAGAGAGGCCACAGCCTGCTTCACTTAGCCTTCAGTATAGAAAAAATAAAGGGCTTAGGAGCAGTTCAGAAAGGATTGCTTCCTAATCTAGCTGTGATTCAGTAGTACTGATAGTACTCTTCCTTCCTGGTCCGCTGAGACCAGAGGCTCAGCCCCGGGACAGAGGTGTTGGGAGGTTTGGGCAGTCCCTGCATGGCTGGGGTCAGGCTGAACTCTTGGGAGGGACCGGGGGTCCTAGGCTCAGTGTCACTCACTCTCCCTGATTCCCATAACTCTTCTCCAAATGCCCAGGCTCTAAGGCAGTTGATTTGTCCTCCCTAGAGCCTGCCAGGATCTTGCCTTTGATCCATTGGCACAGGCGCCAATCAGATGCTCTGTGCTGGCTCCGCAAGGCTGCTGGCCAGGTCTGTCACAGAAGGGGTGGGGCATCCCCACTCCCTTCCCTGTGCACCTTCTTCCTCCAGGCTCAGGAAGAAGAGACCCACCCTGCTGCAAAGGTAAGCCGTGACCAGAGTGACTGAGGTAGAGCATCACACTCTAGGAAACTGATGTTCAGAGAATAGTTTATGTGTAGCAGGAATATCATGTGTGAGAGGGCGAGACCTGCAAAAATTTTCCCTGAACCTGCTGTCCTTCCAGGTCCTAGATACACTGCACCAGAGAAATATGGTTTCTGAGCTAAAAAAGAGAAGTTGGACCATGCCTACAATTACAGCTGACCATGGAATAAGGCCTACTCGTGTCTCCCTGTTCTCCAGACAAGGCACAGGCACAGAAAGCAGAGAACCTCATGTGAGCATGGGGCCACGCTTACAAGTACCTGGAGGCTCCTTCACCCTGAAGTCGTGGGGACCAGAGTGCACCATCGCGCCAGCCTCTGTGTGGGTCTTTACTCATGTGCACTATGGAAACAATCTTGCATTATTCAACACCTTTGAAGACAAAGAAGGGAGACCTAATAGGTCCAAAGGGGCAGCAAATGGGAGAGATAGCAGACAAACTCCAGCAGAGCAGAGAATGGAGAAAGGGAAGCATGCAGAGTTCTGCCTCTTTTCCCCTTTATGGACATTGGCAAACCAGTTCCTCTTCCATCATCCATGAAAACACAGATGTTCCTGTTGTCTGCTTCCTGAGACCCTTGGGGTGAGCAGTGAAATGGGATATTTAGGGCTTTTCCTGCTTGGAGTCCTCTGAGCATTTTGTATGAGTGGTTTGGTATCTTTTCTTATTCCTCATAAAACTCCTGACAGTTTTTTTTCATATACTCACCACTCACTCTCGCCTCCATATATTATATGCCTTTAAATTCATAGCAAAACCTTAAACTCTAGGACTTCAAAATGTGACCTTATTTGGAGGCGCAGGCTTTACAGAGGCAGAGGTTATGAATGTGGACCTTGTCCCAACAGGACTGGTGTCCTTGGACACAGAGCTTGATGACCAAGAGGAAGGATAATGTGGTGACACAGGGAAAAGATGTCAATGGAGGGAGCAAAGCATTTGCAAGCAGAGGAAGACTCAGGGTGTCCGCAGACACCAACAGTGGAAGAGCAAGGCCGTGTCCCCTGGAACTGTAAGGGACTGTCGAACCCTGACAGCGTCTCTGTGTTCAGTCCTTACTCACAGAGGGGGAGGGGAGAAATGTCGGGGTCTCAGTGCTTGTTACTGAGGCTCCAGGAAGCTCATGCAGGCTCTGGAGCTGAGGACATGGACAGGGCCGTGAAGCTGGACCAGGGGCAGAGGCTGGAAGAACTCAGATGCCTTCCACAGGTGAGTTCTCCACTGCCTTGGAGAGCTTGCTCCTGGAAACAGGATGTCAGTGCTCCTGTGGAGCCACCTGGAAGCAAGGGACAGCTGTTACAAGGCGAGGAAAGGCAGCTCCTGTGAAAGCAAGTCGGGCGTTGCTGAATCTTGTTGGCTGCGTGGAGAGCAGAACTGGTGGACTGACACCTAGCTGAGCACATATCTGAGCAAGATGCTGAAGAAGCTGGCTTCTCTTTCCTACTTACAGTAGAACGTGAGAAGGGAGCGAGAGGGCGAGTAGGACGTGGCCACCTGGCTGGACAGTGGGATGTGGTCCTCCCACTGTCAGGCTCCAGAATGGAGCCTACAAACAAGATGTAACCAATCCAGCCAGAGACTAACCAGCAAGAGGTGACCTGTCAGTCCCAGCCAGCGTGTGTGGGCAGCACAACGTCCAGAACCTGACCTAAAAAGTACGAAAGACAGCGGCTGTTGACTTCAGTACCACCGCTGTCGTCTTGCTGCGGTTCTGCCACTCTGCCGCTGTTCCACTGCGTAGCCCACCCTACGTGGGGGACGTATATTTTCTTGCTCTTTTCACTTGGTCCCTCTTTCCCCTTTTCCTTTTACTTTATATAAAAGTTGCGTTTCCCTGTTCATCAATTGTCCTGGCCAACTTTTGGTTGCTACACAGAGTGTGGAACCACCAGACGCTACAACATCTGGCAACAATAGAGGACATCTGTCTGAAGACTACAACAGAAAAACCCTGGCCGAGTTGCTACAGTGGATGTTAGAACACAAGAAGACGCTGGCTCTTAGCTGTACTCGCCTGGATTGCAAGGCTGCAGCTATACCTGGAGTGTGAATTCTTTCATATCTACGTAAATACTGTGCTAATTACTAGAAACTTTGGCTCACATGTGCTAAGGCTGCCCTTTGCCCCCAAGCAGCCCACACAGGCCCTGCTCCAGGGCCCCTCCTCAGCCCTCTTCCCAGAGCCTGCTGTCTGATTCCCACTTACTCAGCAGGTGGCCTTCAGTCTCTGGAGCAAAGTGCTGTCTGAGAGGGAAGGCCACCTGCAGACCGACACGCCTCCTGGAAGTACATGTTTCCAGTCCAGCAGGATGGACAAGACCTGAGGTAACCAACTAGTTATGAACTGTGCAAGGAAGCTGGCTACTGAGCCAGCAGAAGCAGACCAGCTTGTAGGGGCGCCTCAGTAGGACTAACTTTCTGGCTCTGGAGTGTTGGCCAGAGCTTGCCAGGGAACCTCACCCCAGAAGAGCGTGGGCATCCCTTTCTGTAGTTGCCAGGCCCACTGAGCCTTAAGTCATCCTGCCCGCTCTGCCGAGGACTCCAAGTCCTCCTTGCACAATCCCATCACTGCAATTTTTATCCAGGAAACATACCAACTTATACGGTTGTTATGGTTTATGTCTAGGTGTCCCCCAAAGCCTCATGCAGTCTTGGGGCAGCTTCAGGAGTTTGTGATTGATTACTGTGGGTGT
>NDGM010939481.1:0-11849 GCA_002564305.1 Octomys mimax | reverse complement strand
AATTGTTGACCTGAGTCCTCCACAGCTCAACATAACAGCATGGCTTTACTTCTTATATTTCATCTTCATATCAAATCTTGCTTTGAGAACTACACTAGCTGACATTAACTCAGCTAATTGTGTAATTTTGCTATCTGTTGAAATGTTGCTCTAACAGTTACTAGAGCTAACTAATATTTTAGATGTCCTAATAAAAGAAAAAAAAAAGAGGTATGCTAGTTAGGTATAGTTGGGAATAGGCAATGCTGTTAAAACAAAAGAGTTTTTCATTGGTAGCACTTAATGATAAAACACTAGTGAGCAGCATTTATTTTAGGCATTGTTGAGGTTTTGCCACACTATATTAATCTTCACTGAATCTGACATAGCTTTCCTTTTCAATGCTACTTAGTACATATTTACTTACTTTTGCTTTTAAAATATAAGCACTGAGCTGAAGCACTAAACAAAAAATAGAGATCCTCACCTAATTTAAGGCATTCTGCTACACCTCGCATCCTTATGTAAATGCGCAGGCCCATTAGAGTCCAAGCTTTTCTCCTAAATTGCAGCACAGTGGTTTAATGACTTGATGCCAGAGTAGTGTAATAATACAGAAGGATGCACACTCAGTGATTTTGAAGCTTATGTGTTTCCCAAGTGTAAATCATTATATACAAGCATGATTTGCCTATAGATGGAGCAAGCCATTCACTGGGAATGGAGAGAAAAAAGAGCATACTGCAAAAGTTAGTAGGGTGACAAAGAGGAATGGGTCACCCTTGAAAATGTCACCAAAGCATAAATGAGTTCTCTTCCTTTCTCATGAGATTAGCTTCCCATGCCTTCCTCGGTAATTAGTATTTTGCTCTAAGGGTGAAAGCAAACATCAAGGGGGAAATCTGGAGGATTTTTCTCTATCTATACATTCAGAAGAGGATCTTTTAAGCTCTAAATTACTGTGCAAGATACTTTTAACTCCAGAAAATTCAGCAAGGAGAGGTACAAAAATTGTAATGGAGACATTATATTACCTATATGTAAGATATCTATATCTCTATATGTAAGATATCTATATCTCTATATGTAAGATATCTATATCTCTATATCCAAAAGAATTTTATTAGTCAACTACTTTTGCTGTAAGACATATATGAAAACCTACAGAAAGTGTGCTTCTGCTCATCACTTTGGTTTTTTAGTTCCACTGAATAAAATTAAGAAAATATTTAACTAGTTTCCAAATATTAAAGTCAAAGTGCTTTCTGAATACAGTCAATTCCCTAATTTCATGATCATTTACCCCAGAACATAATAATTTTCTTAGAATAACAAAATGCAAAGTGAGCTGGGAGGTCACTACATACGAACAAACCCTTTTATATTCAATGCATAAATGTAAAACATACAAATAATGTACCAACTCTATCTATAAATATTTTTTTCTATTTTGTTTTGCTATTAACAGATTCATTTAAGATAAATTTTTCACACTAAAAACACAGAAAGATATATCAAAACAGTACCCATCTCTAGCAAAAAGTTTCAATGGATTGTTCACCTACTAACTTACTGAATAATACAACCATTAATTTATTTTTCAAAACTCCAGCATGCATTTGATTTTTTAAAGGCATGAAAGTCAAAGAGAAGCTAGCATTCATCTCACATAATAACTATTCAACTCGCCGACCCCTGCACAAGCAGCCATTCGCCAAGTCTTGAGATTTCAGTGGCCAACACATAAAAGTGGTTCTAATTATTCACATTTTAGAAAGTATGTTATCTTTTGCCAGTTTATATTTATCCTTTTTATAGTACACTGATTATCTGTGACTTGTTCAAAGGATATACTTCTAAATTGAGGCATATTAGACTCATATCAGAATTAACTGCTATTTTGTTGAGCGGTTTGCATGTCTTTTTAGCAAACGTGCTTAAGAAAAAAGAACTATAAATGGTAAGCATTTGTGCTTCATAACTATGCATAATCTATTAAAAATTTCGAAGGACAGAGAATAGAAAATTACACAAAAAACAGCCTATTATTTCAGAAAAATAAAGTGATTATGGATACCTTTTGATACAAGATTATACATTAAAAGAAGCATGGTTAAAAAGAAATCAAAACAATAAAAGCATAGTTTTAAAATATATGCTAACTGTTTAATTTGTGGCTTTGAATAGTTAACAGGAGAGATGCTCTGATGCACACACACACACATATATACAGACACACATACACATGTACACACACATACATAAATATAAATATATATATATATTTTTTTAGGTGGTCTTTTTGAAACAAGGTCTTGCTATATGCAGTTCAGGCTGGCCTTGAGCTCATTCTGAAGCCCATGCTGGTCTCAGATTTGCAATGGTCCTTCTGCCTCAGCCTCCCGAGTGCTGGGATTACAGGCATACACCTCCATGCCTGGCTTAATATATTTTAGTATATCTGATTTTTGTAGAGATAAAACATTTTTACTAGCTACCTTCATGTGGGTCAAAAATGAAGAATATAATTAATATATACTTGATTTTTAAAAATAGCTTTAAATATGCAATAGCATGTACATTTTAGTTTTTAAAAAAAGCCAGCAGTTACACAAAGTTTTAAATTAAAAGTATGCAACTCCATACTATATTACTGAAAATTGTAGTTGACTCTTATTATTTACAAATCTAAACCTTAAGCTTGTTGGTATAGTACTATAGTACTATACAGGTTAAAAGTTAACTATGGAGAAAGCTAACAAACATGCAACAGACATAAAGCTGTATATAAAAAAATAATTTTAGGCAGAGAATTTAATATGCTTTAGCATCTGATATGTTTCAAGAGTTCTCTATTAACTTCACACTTCACCTAGGCACCATAGGCCCACCTCGATTCATAACCATTGAGGCAGGAGGACTGCTTGAGCCCTAGAGCTCAGGGCCAGCCCATGTAGGATAGTGCAATACCACCTCTTAAAAAAAAAAAAATCAGTCTTGGAATTCTGACAAAGTCTCTAGGAAAGATTCCCCTGTTGCCTCAGCCTGCTTCTACGTGATTCTGCGTGCACAGCAACCTTGCATGCTGCTTAGGCTGCGGGAAACCCTGGCACTCACCAATACAAAGCAGTAGGCATACAACGCTGTACAATGATGAATTATGAAAAACTTGTCACCAATCACTTTCCAATAGAAAATGAGAATCAACAAATCTGTAAGAAGGACAAACAGATGAGATATTACACAGGAAGAAAGCTGCATTGCTTCTCATGTATATTCAATTCTTCACCATCCACTCTGGGCCACAACACTTTGTTCGTCTCTCAGGTAGCCCAGTTACCCACTTTCTCATAAAGTGTCTGCCCCGCTGTATCTGCATCACCCACAGAGTTTCCTTCAGGAAAAGGATCAAAGTGCATCTCTGTACGCCCAGAATCTAGCATGGGCCCAGGATGCATGATGCAATATACAGCATTTGCTGAAAGTATACATGTATAACTTGTTTCTGGGATTATAGAAGATGAAAATACTTTCAAATAAGAGATTAAAGTAAGCTTAAATTACTGATTTTTGTAACTACAATCATAGAAATTGATAAAATGGTGGAAGAATATAAAATAATGAACTCATTTATAACTTCCAACATAAATTTTTAAATTAACAAAGCATGCAATAACTATTAATTCAAAACAGTAAAACCACCAAGAACTATGACTATTAAAAAGACATAGAAAGAAAGAGACGATGTATAAATTACTCTTAATTTTAAAAGTTCTAAGTCTAAATATCATACTCCAGAAAAATATCATACTCCATAAAATGGAAACTAATAAAGTGTTATCACAATTATTTTTTTTACAAAACAGTTAAACATAAACAGGGAAACTCCATCATGAATGGAGACCAGGGCAGGGCTCAGAAGTTTTGTGAGTCCACAGCTATACAATGTAGGAACCTTCTTGTATAAAATAAGAATTACTAGAAAAAACTAAATATGAATATTTAAAGAGAGGGATTAAATCACACATTTTAATGAGAAACCAAATACTACCCCAAAATATAGAAAAATCAAAATATTTTTAGTAATTAACTTCCTTATACCCCCTCCAAATTTTTTCTACATATTTTAACTGTAGGCTCTTTAGTCACCAATTTATGTGACAATGATTTTGTAATAAGTTCTGGAGAGCATAAAATAAATTCACTTTTTGCAGTTCTAGGGCTTTAACCCAGGGCTTTGTCATGCTAGATAAGTTCTCTAGACCTGGGCAATAGTTCTAGGATAAATAAACTTTGGTTTAGGAAGGTTTGTTTCATGTCATTGCTCTTGATTGTGTTTTCTTTTTTCATTGTTACCTTATTTGGGAATATTTTAATAAAGTGTCTTTCACAAAGGTCTCCTGTAGGCAGCAGGAGGTAGGAAGACAGCTGTCTCAGAGTGGGGAGAAGATCAAGAAGACAACATCGTGCAGTACAGCAACCACTGTTGCATTCCTACTACCTTGTTTAGTGAAATTTTGTATAGTTGCTAATGCTGTTTTTTTCTATCACTGTTTTGTATTCTTTAAAAAATAAAAAATAGAGACAGAGAAGGAAGAGGAAGGAGGGATATTGTGTGTGAAAAAGGAACTGTGATGTGCTATGTCCAGGTACCAGCTTCTCACAGGGAATGTGAGCACTATGTGCCACACATATATATTACTAACCTAAAATAAAATGTAAAACAAGAAATTCAATGTGCCAGAGAAATATCAAAGAGAAAACTAAAATTTAGGAGTGTACTTATAGATGATGGAATGAAGTATGATTTTTATTTTGTTCTTTATTTTGTTCCACTTCCCAAACATTCCACTATAAATAATGTCTGTTACATTCTGAAAATGTTACTTTAAGACAAAGAAATCATTATAGCAGAAAGAGGTCGGGAGAGAAGAGAATAATCTGATTTTGAGTTTGTTGCTATTGTTTTTTGCTATGCTGAGGACATTCTCAGAATTTATTTATACCAAACCTGCAAAAATGGGCTTCATCTCCAGTACAAGTTGCTAACCCTTTTATGGGGGAACTGTACTCCTATTTGTACATAAATAAAGGTGTAGGGGAGCCCCCCCAAAAAAAACACTCAGAAGAAGATCTCTTGGGGATAGTTACCTCTGAACCGACAGCACTCACGGAGCAGTGCTTGGAGCGCATTACACAGTCCGTGGCAGCCTTGTCAGAGATACTGTGTTCTGCGAGATGAGCAAATCCTTTTCCAGTGTGTTCATTATTCACTTATTTAATTGGACTCTAACATATAATCCAACAATCTACTATTACTCTTCAAATCTTTTCTCTTTCTCTTAATGAAATACTTTTTTGATATAATCTAATTTTCTTTTACAATTCACTTCTTAATGGCACAAAATTTCCTACTGAATTAATCACTTTTATCACTTTTGTTTCTTTTTTTTTTTTTTTTTAATGTATTTGATACAGGATCTCACCATGCAGCTCAGACTCACAGTGATCCTCTTGTTTAATCCGCCCCGGTGCTGGGCATATTTCAAAATTTTGAGTAGGCTTTTCTTTCAGTTACCTTATAAGTTTACAATTTACTAAATGGTTCCTACACAAATACACAAACTACAGTTCTGAGTGTCTCTCTTGTTTACTAAGTTGGTCTAAATGTCTTTTCAAATGGCAGTCAATATAGAAGATTCTCATCTTCCCTTGGCCTGGCTGTAAGAAAAGCCAGTCTGATTCCAACTCAGACCTACGGTGGGAATCAGGAAGCCAGAGAAAAAGAGTGTCATACTCTATCACCATCACAGAGATTATTTTCATCTACATCAATTCCAAAAGCTATTCTCAAGTAAACTAAAAGCACAGAGTATGTAGTTTTGCATAACCCATGAGGAGCTTACATAAAGTCAGACAATGAGCAAAACACCACATACCGGAAATGAGGTAGCCTGAAGAGATAGCAATATTCAGCTTCACAAGTGATGAGTCGCCCCTATAAATATTAAGAGACAAAGGTGGTTTGTCTTTTAAAAAAATATACAGTTTATAGATGGCTGCTACATTTTTTTCTCTGAGGTTTAAATATAATGACCATCATCCTTAGCTATCATCATTTTTGTCACCACTCCTGTCTCACAGGCCTTCAATTAATGCTTTATCTAAGGGAAACTTTTTGAAGCCCACCATACAAGAAGTCCTGACTCAGGAGCATAAGTCATGGAATAAAGTCACTGACAGATGAATTGCCACTGCACTGTGAACAGCCAACATGGACAAAAATCCTCATTTAAGGAGCGCTCCATTGCTGGACCTTAGAGATTGGGCCAATGGTTGTAAAGGAAATAGAGTCGCAAGAAGTTCGGGCTGGAATTTGGGTTTGGAGAGTAGTATGTTCCAGAAAAGGATAACATCACTGTATCTGAATAAATATAGTTTTTATGCATGAATAAATGAATGAATATAGACTATTCTACATGAAAAATTAAGACACCCCTACAAATAAGCCCCATTGCGTCTTTCAGAGCAAAACTGTATGAGACCTGGTCTGATTTTCAGGGAAATGCAGTAAAGTCCTCTCACGTGTTCATCTGTGTTCTCATTTCATCTTTTTCATATCAAGACAATGAGTCAAAAAAAAATTGAAGGAAAAGCCTTAAGCAGACAGTAACCTAGTCACGGGCACGATTTCAGTAAATAATGAATGAATCAGACTTGCTGACAGCAGCGGTTCTAATAACTTGGCCTTGCCCCCTAACACTACATACACGCTGTCCTATTGTGGTCTCCTTGTTTCAGAGAACACTCACAATATTATGAAGGCAAAATGGCTCTTTCAGTTTGTACTGATTTTTATGTTCTTTGCTAAAGTAAGTCTAACTGCAAGCATTTGAATAAAGCATATACACCATTGATAAATTTTGTTTTAAAGTAAAGTGACACTTGTATTAACAATTTGAAGGCACATATCACATTGACCAGCTTAGGAAGAAACAGCTTACCAAAGTGGGTCAGCTTTAGTTGCCTCATCAAAGAAGAAAACATACAGGCCCAAAATTCCAACCACCAAAGAGTGGCACGTAGATACTACCCTGAAATTAAACAAAGTACATATTAAGTTTCTAGATTCCTTGGACTAAGCTTTAACTCATTCTGATAAGACATTTAACATTCTGAAAAAATTACTCAGTACTTCAATGCACTAACACATAGAGGGAAAGAACATCTGAGAGTACAATAAAAAAATTTGACATTTAGAAATCTGAGGGTCACAACTTTACTCTGGAATGAGTAAGAGAAAGAATGCCAAGGTCTATAATTTCATGCTAGAAAACCAGTGAATCATTTCTTGGCCAAAGGTATAAAGCAGAAGTGTACATGATGATGCAGTCACTCATCTTGGGCAGTGACAGCAACCAGCACCCTGCACCCTGCACCCTGCTCTGCGCTCCATCCCTACAGGGCTGCTGCAGGGCGTCTTCTCCTCAACTCACTGAGAATGACTCCCAAAGGTTGCTGGCCTTCCCCAGCTCCCGTTCATGCTGCTGGTTGTTGTGAGTCCATGCACTCGCATGTGCCAGCCAAGCTCTCTGCCATGGAGCTCCAGCTCCAGCTCTGGCCTACCTACTGCACATCTTAAAACAATCTAGATGGCTTATGACAAGGAGATTTATTATCTCCAGAAATTTCAGTTATAAAAGTACACTAATGTGAATTATTGAACGTGACTCATATAAGCACTTCAAAATAGAAAAGCTGAGGACTCTAAGTTTATGTCATTTTGCTACATATTTATTGATTGGATGTGAGGCCTTGCTGTGCTGCACCGGCTGGCCTCAAACTCATACGATCATCCCAAGAGGCTGGGACGACAGACATGCACCCACAGAGCTAGAAAACCCACATTTGAAATGAATACTCAATGAAAGCAAAATGTTCACAAGATCCAAATATTTTTCTTTATAAAAGGAATAAAAGTTAGAAGAGGGGTCTGCAGAGACAGCTCAGTGATCTAAGCACCTGCCTGGCAAGCACAAGGACCCAGGTTTGATCCTAGTACCACAGGCAGTGCCAGCCCTGAAAGCAGGCGTGGTGGCACACGCTTGTAATACCAGCACTGAGGAAGCTGAGACAGGAGGATCACTACGAGTCTGAACTGTGCAGTGAGACCCTGTATCCAATTTTTTTTAAAAACTTAGAAGAAAAATATCAGTTTCTATGAATTATCTCTCTCATTTAATGATTGACTCCAACTGTTAGGATCTGCTACTTCATGTGTGCAAGATGCTTTGCAGCTGTCCACAATGAAGATTTTTTTGAACCAAACAATTTCAAATTTCTCATATCTTTACTTAGAAGTTTATAAACAAAGACGTTTCTTTTCATCGAAATAAAGAACAAAAAATTAACCAATAATTACTAATGTGGAATGAATTTCTATAATGACCCCAAATCTTTAACAATAAGAGAAATATATGCACCAGTGTTAAGTTTGATATGAAAAATTTCATTGTGAGTAGAAAATTCAATACCTTTGGCCTAACAGATGCTGCGCTCTGAAGCAGGTACACCATGCCAAGCCCAGTCATATTCTAAATTCACAGAAATTCTCAATAATTTAATCACTGACAAAGAATTCTTTGTCATTCCAAAGGATAATTTTGAAGTGTGAATAATTAACCTAATTTATCTGATTTACAACCCTGGAATTTTCACACTAAGCACACCTGTATTCTATTTGTGTATAGCAAGACAAAAATGTAAATCCCTTAGTAACAAAACACTACATCTAAATAACCATACAGATAACTCCTGCTGTTATTCAAAATTTCTATGAAAGGAAAAAGCATAATCTCACTAACAAATCTGTGGTACTAACTCAAAATTTAGCAGCTCAACTTTTACTAAGTTGAAAGGTTTCCTTTTGGAAAAAATTAACTTTCTATTTATTTCTGACACTCAAGTTTCAAATGCCCTTCTCTGCTGCGATGTTCCATGGCCGACAGGAAGCATCATAAGCCCTCAGAGGACAGAAATTCACACAGAATTCAAGAGACAAAAGTTACGTGCTGCTTAGCCTGGTCAAATAGCTCCCACCATACCGAACAGGAAAAGCAAGCATCTTGCATGGACACAATATTCTGTGTTTGAAGTCTACACTTTCAGAAAGTGCTGTTGGTAAAAATTTCATATTTTAGTCTCTAAAATCAGATTCTTGGCAAAGCAAAATATAGAATCCTTAGTATCTTAAAAAAAAACCCTAAAATAAAATATTTCCTCTTTAGAAGATTAAAAGGAAATATTTGTACTTATAGAGACAGCATTTATGGCGAGATACCTCAGCGGTCTAAACTGCCTGCGTAGGCAAGCTTAGGCAGGCACAGGGACCGCGGTTCAATCCCAGGCACCACGTGCCATGCCAGCCCCGCCCTCAAGGGGTTAAACTGGCAAAAAAAAAAAAGTAGAAATTGCATTTTTAAAGGAAAGAGTGACGTGTTAGAAAAACAATTTAGAGTTACTGATTTAATTAACCACAAGTTTAATGTATTTCTACTAAAAATCATAAAGCTGTAGCAGACAAAATAGTCAAATTTTGGAGAAACATTTGAAAATTAGTAATATTTCAACACAATAGGATATTGTATGCCATGAATGAGCAACTGAACATAAGCAACTCAAAATCTTCAATTGTATGATGTAGAATATATTCACAGATGTCTTCAGATGAATCAACAAGTAAGCTCCACTTCTTACTATTACCTGTCACACACATTTTCCAGTAGTTTACCCTAGTCTTTCTCTACCAGATAGCTTAGAACACCCCCTATCTGTGTGGAGACCTTCCTTATTACCTGACAGAATGGTGCATGTTGTCATGATTTGTATGTTTCAAGATCAAAGGCTCAACTCTGTGCCTTGCAAAGAAAATTTTCTTGTTCTTCATATTTCTCATGTTACACTTTTCTGCCCCACAGCTTAAATCCCATGTAAACAAGCAGGAGCAGAAAGCAGGAATAAGTTTGAGATTAAAAGAAGAAAGTGCCCGGGGCCAGCCAGATAACTCAGTGGACTAAAGCACCTGCTCAGGCAGACGCAGCGGCCAGGGTTCAATCCCTGGCATGCCGTGCCAGCCCTGCCCCAGGGGTGCACTGAGACAGCAATTGAGACTAGGCATGGCAGAGCGCGCCTGTAATCCCAGAGCTTGGGAGTCTGAAAACAGGAGGATCCCTATGAGTCCAACCTACACAATGAGACCGTGTAGACCCTCTACTAAATACATAAAAAACAAAATAAAATAAAAAGAAGGGCCCCATGGGCAGCTAAATGAATCCTAGATAATTCCACATTCCTTTCTCAAATTGGAACTCAGCGCCCAAATGGTAACTTCCTACATCACAGAACTGCAGCGATGAGACTGTATAATGCAAAAATAGCTTTCAGTTCCATCACTTGGCTTTCACCTTTGCTTTTCTAACTCTGGGTACTCTCTATACATCCTTGGCTTGCAACTACCCAAGACTCAAACTCTTTTCCCTGAACTAACCAAAGTGAAAAGGAAATAGAGTTCAAAATGTAGAGCACGTTTGTCTTTCCTATTCTTTTGCTCTCATTTCATCTAACTTCAAATGTGCAAAAGCTTTTTGAGGTCATGGTATTAGCAGCACCTCACATGTGAACAATACCTTTGTGCCAGTCTCGAGACTAAGAATCACACCTCTAGCATTCTTAAAAATATGTAAACAACACACACACACACACACACACACACACACACACGGTCTGGGCAGCTCTCAGGCTCCACTGACCTGGTGGCCACATGCTGGACCGAGCCAGCACTCTGGCTCTGGAGGAGGCCTGGGCGGGGAGGAGGCGGGCAGGAGTGCCTATGCGGACCCTCTGGCCCCCACATGTTGGAGGTGAGGGCACCGTGCAGACCGTCTCCGCGGCCGCACCCGGCCTGCAGGCTAGCATCCACCGTGAACTGCTGACCAAGAACAGCTGTGTGTGAAGCAGGAGCACAGCAGTTGTTACAGAGCAAAGGAGCGGAGGAAGGAAGAAGTCAGAGATCAGGCGGCTTCCAGCTGGAGCCCCTGTTCATTCACCCACAGCCGCAGCTGGCTCTTCCCACAAAGTAGATGGTGAAACTTCCACTAATACTATGCTTTTCAAGGAAGTTCCAAAGAACCTCAGAAGGCTGTGACTGTGGTTCCAGCTCGAGTGAGACAGCTGTTTGCTGGTTACTAAAACATTAAGAGTATCTAAATAAAGCAAGGTGGATGGAGTGGATACTGAACTGTGGAAAATCAACATGATAGGTCCATTATAAACGCACACCTTGGGGCCTGGGGAGATGGCTCAGTAGGATAAGGGCTTGCCTGGCAAGTACAGGGTCCTGAGTTCAACCCCTGGTACCGCAAAAAAAAAAAAAGGTGCACCTAAGCGCTGTGACAGCGCACTTTGTCTCCTTCATTCCAGTCACTTGTTAATTTACCGTCTTTCAGTATCAATAGACACCGTGCTCTACAGCAAGAGAAGCAGCTATCAGAGTCATTTTTTGCTTGAAACTTTGAGATTAATGTCTCTCTCTGTCACACACACACACACACACACACACACCCCTGCAAACAACTTACACAACTTACGGAAACTTCAGAAGATTTATTTATTCATAAACTATTTTTTTCACTATTTGTTTAAAAAAAAATCCACCAGGCAGTTTTTATTTTAGAGTTAGATAATAAAAGAATGATTTGTCTAAGGTTCTAATTACAATGCAAAGTTCATTAAAAGATAGATATATTAATTATATATTATGTTTTCTGGTCTTATAGTTCAACAGCTATAAGCTAGCCAGTAGTATATATATA
>NDGM010939429.1:0-17315 GCA_002564305.1 Octomys mimax | reverse complement strand
GCTCAGCAGATTAAAGCACCTGCAAGCAGGCACAGGGGCCAGGGGTTTGATCCCTGGGCCTGCAGTGCTGGCGTGCCAGCCCTGTGTCTGGGGCGCACTGAGACAGAAATTGAGACTGGGCATGGTGGCGCGTGCCTGTAATCCCAGTTCTTCAGAGGCTGTAAACAGGAGGATCACTAGGAGTCCGATCTAGTAGTGAGACCCTGAACACCCTGCAGGCCATTCCCTAAAATACCAAAAAAAAAAAAAAAAAAAAGGGAGGGAGAGAATGGAGGTGAAAATGTGTTACACTCCATGCAAGGAATGTAAACTACAGACACTATGGACATGCACTAAAAAACAGAAAAAAAAAATCCAATAATATAAAAGTCAGGTTGTGTTACATAACAAGTGCAAAGCCTCACGAAACAATGTAAGTGCTAATAGAAATAAAAAAGTAATGGAGAAGAAAAAAAGTCACAGGTTAAGGATGGGCTTAAGCATACTCCACTCAACAGCAGATTCACGCAGTGCACTGGGGTCCTCTGGTCTGCAACACCAGAGGCTCTGTCATTTGGAGGGAAAGGAGCATCTGCAGCCAAGAGCCAGTGGGAGCCAGCCCTACCCAGGAGTCACGGTTCTGCCATGGCCTCATTCTCTTTTGAGAATTTCTCGGCTGTGGCTGAAGATGCCCAGAGCCTGGGTCTGGAGCCCTGTGCACCACCCAGTAGAACGCACTGCACCACCACTGTGCAGCAGGGTGGCTGAGGCCAAGCCCACAAACAAGGGGAGCAAGGGGCTGCTGCTGGTGTAGAGCTGCGAGAGGTAGAGCAGGAGCTGGCAGGCATGGAGGCTGCCCTTCTCAAAGGCAGCCAGCAGCAACGGCAACGACCTATGCCAGGCTGGGCTCCCACCCATACTGCTGGATGGAGAAACGGCTCAGCGACGCATCCTAGACACGGGGTAGGGAGGAGAACAAGGGTTTTTAGATGATGACACTAATGTAAACAGAAACCAAGGACAGCCTCCTGCAAAGTGTCAGAGCTGGTGCAGGAGGGGATTTTCCCATTATGTGTGGGCTTCAGCCACGAGGCACAGGACAATGTGCAGTCCCCAGGGTGTCCTGGAGGCGGGCTACTGCTATGTTCTGTGTGTGCGACAGCAGAGACTTGGTAAGTCCCTGAAAATGCTTAGCTTACCCCGATATGAAAGCCACAGGCCCATGCCTGTAGCCAAACATGAGCTGCCTGCTGGAAACACGCAGTATCCCTGACAGCAGTAAGAGCCCAGTTCCCGGGACCTTTGACAGTCCCAATAAGAGACATCAGGAACTGCTTCCCACTGGCTTCCAGTCCTCCCAGCCTTGAACAAATACTTTTCCCTGCTGAGATCTATATCCTGCCTGGGTCACTGCAGGACAGGCTGTGAGGAGGGCGTGAAGGGGGGTGGCCTTTCAGGGACAGCAGCCCTGTAGGGAGTCTCCTCAGGTCCCCAAAGAAGAAGCCTGCTTCCTAGGATACTTAGGCACATGCAGGATCCCAAAAGTAGAGAAATGGCAAATGAACTTATTCTTCACAGCACTGTGGTGGCTAACTGACTAATTGTCAACTTGAACAGGGAACACCCAGCTGAACTAAGTCCTCAGGGTTCTGGGCACAGAAGATCCACTTTAAGGAAGATTGTTGTCACAGCTATAAGGAGAATGGGGAAGCATTTCAGCTGATTTTCCTTGGAAAGGCTTCATGGCAGCTGATTTTCCTCTGAAGAGCTCGGGTCTTTGCCTCCACCTTGGTCTCCTGGCTTTTGGTGTGGATTCCTCAGCTTCCAGCACCGGTCTTGCCTCCTGCCCGGCAGACTCCTCCATCTCCAGTCTTGGATCCTCAGGCTCCTGACGTGGACTCCTAGGGACATTGCTAGGATCTCCCAGACCTCAACTGGACCCTTCATGTGGACAGACAAGCTCCGCACTCTTCTACATCTGACTCTAGTAAGCACTGACGGATATAACAGTTAGCTCTCCCTTCCCATTACATGCTTGATGTGTTCTTCCTCAGCCTCCAGATGCTTCTTTAGGTGAAAGCCTTCCACATTTACAGCAACCAGGGCACCAGGGATCTGAGGAAAAGGAAACATCATGTGCCTCCCCTGAGCACTGAGCCACAGACCCTCTATTGTGTGGGCCTGCTTCCCAGCCATGGCTGCAGCTCTGCCTGCCTCCTCACTCCAGGGGCTCATGCTGCCAGCCTCCCACTCCATCAAAAAAAAAGATTCTCCAGTGCTCTGGCTAACATAAAAAGAACAGAACAATAAGTGAATGAACAGAATTGTCAGGTATTTAGGCAAGGTTGGTGTCCACACTGAGACAAGCAACACCAGGAGGCAGAAGACATGTCCTGTGTATCTGTATGTGTAGTCATTCATGTGTGAGTATATGCACATGTCTCTGTATGAGTACACACATGTGCATATGTGTACATGTGTACATGCATGAATGTACAAATTCTATGCACACAGGTGTACTTGTGTGGGTATATGCATGCATACACGCACACAGGAGTGTGCACAGGGGCTGTGTGCACATGCACCTGCTTATGGATGCATGTGTGCACATGTATACATGCATGAGCATGTACAGGTTCTCACTGTATACACAGGTCTGCAAGCATGAATCATGTGTGCATGGGTACATATGTGTGCCCATGCTTGTGTGCATGAAAACAAAGGAGAATTCATTCTGAACACAGGCGGCAGACACCCTGCACCAACTCAGGTACTCCCCAGGTAGAGCAGGCTTCAGCCTGTGATGCGCTGTCAGACCCTGCCTCCCAAATGTCCGCAGAACAGGCCTACCCTGGAAGGGGAAGGACCTCCCTGAACATGCCACCTCCCCTTAGAGCAGCCTGCCTGCTTCTCTAGGGCTCCAAGCTCAAGCTCTGGATGGCGCTGTTAGTAACCAGTCGAGTTCCAGAGAGTCAACACCACTCAGTGTCCACACTGACACACAAATTGAGCCCCTGGGAGCCCAGCGAACAACTCTGCAGTCTCCTGCTGCACAGGCTCATTAGAGACCCCTCCGGGGGCATCCACTCAGTGCATTCTCGGCTTCCTGCAAAGTCAGTAAGTGGCCCCACTTCCTTTGCTTGCACTCTAATTACTACGGCCACATCTTCCAGCCCTCAGAGCCTGATGCTGCCCAGCTTGTGCGTAGCAACTTCTGTGACTGAGGCTGAGAGGGCCAAGCAGGAAGTGATGGGAGAAGAAGAGACACCTCCTTCCCAACTTGGTTCTTCAGACGTCACCTGTGCATGGCATCCGGCTGATCAGCACAACAGCAGCAACAGCCAAGAGAAACCTCTCGGATCTGCCAGAGTAATTTTCTTGTCATTTGTGCCTCGGATCCAGCCCAGCTGAACGTGAGGCCAGCGACACACATTTCTGCCCTGTGCATGCTAGGAAAACGCAGATCATATGAGTTTGCTCAGGCCATTTGAATAGACCCATGTTACAAAGAGGGAAACTGAGACTCAACGAGTAAAAGAACTAGCTGTGGTCTGCTGGGACTGATCAGACAGCTTCACCTTTATCAATCATGGTAAATTATGTGTCTCTTTCATTCCTGCAGAGCAATGCAGGCACAGGGGGCCTCCGCTGTTGGGTCTCCTGGCCGCCCCACTCTGTGGGTGGGGTTCAGAAAGAAGTGAGAAATTCCTTCCTGATTGCTGCATTAACACTGGCCTGCCGCGGGGACTTCCTGCCCAAGGTTGCAGAACTTTCTTGTAAATGGTGGCTGCTCATTAGAAACACCTGGGGAGACTTTTAAAGCGCCCTATGCCAGGATGCAGACCAATTACCTTCCCTGCTCTGGTGAGGGGATGGAGGCATCCACATTTTTAAAGTCCCCCAGGGGACCTTAATGTGCAGCTGGGGTTAATAACTATTGTCAGCATTTTCACCACAGCCACCAGTCCAGGAGTGGAATTAGCCCTGTTTAAGAGCCCGCAGCAAAAGATGCTGAACTTAGGAGGAGGACACCACAGGTCAGCAGCCAGGTCCCTGTGGCACACTAAGCACAAACATATCCACTTCTTTCTGGGGTGTACACCCCTGGCCCCCTCACTGCCTGCTCCCCTGACACAGGATACCTGTTCCACTGAGGCAAGTCCAGCCACAATCAGCCTGCCCTTGCTCCCCCACAAAGACTGCCCCCCCATGGCGAGCACAGTGGGTGCATGCCCAGTGATGGGGACAGGTGGGGCCTGTTCTGCTCCAAGCCTCTTACAAGCTCAATATGGGAGCCCTGAGCTCACCCAGCCTGCACATGATCCCTAACAGAGTGTGCTCAGTAAGATCCAGGATAACTGTCACCCAGTGAAGAATGAGACTCCTGCTGTGCTCCTGGATGGGAGACACCAAGGTGCAGTCCTCAGGCTTCCAGAGGTCTATGTGGGATGTGGAACAAGCCTCAACCACTCGCCACAGGGATGCCCTCCCTGGCCCTGCACTGACTCTGGCCTCCTCTGCTTTCTCCTTCACCCAGCTTCCTGAGATCACCTGAAGCCCTGATGCAAGGTCAGCTCCTGTGGGAAAACAAGCTAAGCATCGCAAGACCTGTGGCCATGTCCCTCAGCCTGTGTGGCAGCTAGGCGGCCTCAGGGGCAGAAGAGCTGGTCCCTGATGAATGTTAGGTCCATGCGCAAACACTTTCCAGGCTAAGATTCAGGAATTTTTTCTCTTGGAGGTGCTGGGCCATCCATTAAATATTAAATCAATCACTTGCTAAAGACTTGCTGCCAGACCCTTAATCCCTGCACTCAGTGTAAACTGAGCCTCAGCCTTCTGTGTCTCAAACAGCCAGGACCATGAGTAACCTAGCTCTTTACTGCCTGGTCTGTGCTGACAGCACAGGGGCTTTGGCAATATAACCTTGCAGGAGGTAGCACGTAGCCCACCAGGAGGCACAACACATCCCACTTGTAGTACTGGTGAGGCGAACCACAGCTGGGGATCTTGGCCTGGACCCTTCCTTTTCCTGGGTGGGGGATTTGCCATGGTGAAGTTCTCCTTTGCTTTCATCACTTGTTTCTTAGCTGAAATACTTGCATAAAGAAAGTCTTGCTCCCTGCCACTGTGTGGTCACCTCAGTTACAGCTTTGCAGGAATGACAAAATACGTACTGGATTCTTCCTTGTTGGCCAGCGTTCAAAATAAAGAGTTACATCCCTCGTGTCACCCGAAGGTGGCCAATTAGTTGTTTTTTGAAGAATCATTGTGGACTCATGGCTTGAAACACATCTGGCTTCCCACGGTCATTATTCCAGCTGATGCTGGGAGCTCACACCTTCTACCAGTAGGGATCTCTTCAAATTGGCTCCTGGGTCCTCTGGACATGACCTGGACTCCAATATCTATGTTCTTGTTTGGTCTGACACAGTGTTCCACCTTGTACATTCAAAGTCCCAGCCCTACAGGCAGCCATTTCCCCACAGACCTCTGGGCCTTTTAAGGAGAAATAGTATTTCTATGAGGACGTTTTAAAATCTAGAGTGTTGGACACTCGGTGAGTCTCTCCCAACTTATGTCTGTGAACTGGATATTTTCTTGTGTCTTTCTTTGATAATTTCTTTTTCCTTTTCATTCTCTCCGATTTCTGTTTTTGCTTCTGTAACACTTGTTTAACTAAGTTTTAGGGTATATAGGCAATGCCTCAAATTCCCTCTACTTTATTTCATTTTATTGACATTTCATTCTGCTTTCTAGGACATTGCAAGCTTATAATGCCACTCTTTTACAGAAATTTTGTTTTGCTATTTTAATTTCCAAGAGCTCCATTATGCCCTCTGAATGTGCCTTTTTTATAGCACGCCACTATTATCCTGCAGTACAGTAACTTCTCCCACACCCAAGACAATCACTTATCCTTTCTCCATGTCTCCATGCAAGCCACATGGTTTCTGTTTCCTTCCAATTCCTTTCTGTCCTCCTTTTTCACTTCAATTTCTTTTTTTAAGTTTTATTTATTTGGTACAGGATCTCACTATGCCAATCCTCCTGTCTCAGCCTCCCCAGCACTGGGATTACAGGTGTGCACCATCATGCCCTGGTTCAGTGGTGGGCACAGTACACTTGGGGTTCCTGAGCAGGCATGGCATACAGTACTGGGGATCAAGTTCCGGTCCTTGCACTTGCCAGGTAGGTGCTTAGATTGCTGAACTATCTCCCCAGCCTTACTTCGTTTCTGATGGTTCCCTTCTAACATGAGGACCCTTCATTGTGCGTTCCTATTTGAGGGCTGGACTGACGGAAAACTGTCTTTGTAGAGAACAGACTGTCTCCCAGGCCTCCCAGCATTCTGACCAGAAAGAGAGCCAATGATATCCCAGGGATGTCCAGTGCTGGGATGACACAGGTCTTTTCTTTGAGGTGATCAGTTTCTCTGAATGGAATTCCTCCATCCCTCTAATTTCCTGCCTAGACAGTGTGGAACTGGTTTCCATCTCCAGGAGTCAAGCAGAGGGTTACCATTCCATACAGAGACTTCACTCCCTACTTTGTGGTATGGCGTGGGCCAATGCTGCAGTCTGAATGTTTCGGATACAACTCAAAGAATGTACTTCTGGGCTTCTGCTGGTGCTGGGGTGCGCCTGATCCTTTGAGTGTGTGACACAGCAAGGGAAGGCATCTAGAAGTTTGACTGTTCCTGATAAAAAAAACTCCACAAATTATTTTATTTTCATTCCTTTCCCAAGTCTGCATCTTCAGGGGAGCCCTGGAAGCTGATTTCTGGGGTTAAATGGTCTACGGTGTGGATCAGTTTGTTCCTAGGTGACCTCTCCCTTTCCATTCTGAGAAGCAGGATCTAACTGTCCCTAGTCCAGCGAACAATGTCACTCTTCATCCCTTGACATCTTGTCACACTGAGCTGAATTCATTCCTCTGCTCATTGCTCTCCATTCTCTTTCATGTCATTTTATTCCTATTATTCTCATGTCCACATATTTTGTGGGGGGACGAAGATAAACATATACACAGCACTGTATTTAGCCCAAAGCTGTCTCCAATCTGTTTTATTTTATTTTATTTTTGAAGAAAGTAAAAAATAGTAAAATAAATAAAGAAATAAATAAATAAAAGCAACACAGAATTTCACTAAGCAAAATGACAGGAATTCAATAATGGTTGTTATAGCGCATATTGTTGTCTTCAAATTTGTTGCTCACATTACTAGATACAAGTATGCAAAATTGGTTAAAAAAAAAAGAGAAAAAAATTCACGCATTAACTGCTCCTTTCAATAGACAAGCAGAAATTAGCAGTACAATTATCCAAGCCATCCTATGTGTGTGTGTGTGTGTGTGTGTGTGTGTGTATACACATAAATTTCTCTTTCCCTTCCCTCTTTCTTTTCTCCTTTCCCTCATCCCAGTTGTTCCTTCCCTCTGAAGTTTCTTTCCCTTTCAGAGTATTTATTACACCTTTCAGATTTTATTTACTCTTTTAGGTCCTTATACTAGGGAGGCAACATCATATTTACACATGTGGGTCTGATTTACTTCACTTATGAGTGTGGTCTCTAGTTGCACCCATTTACCTATAAAAGTCTTGACTTTACCTTTTCTTGTAGCTGAACAATAGTTCATTATATAAAATGCATCTTTTTCATCCATTCCTCAGTTTATTTCAGTATAGTTGAGAAAGCAACTCCTTACCATATGCACATATGATCATGTTACTTCCTTTTGGCCACCTTGACTGTTTTCAGAATGAAATTCAATTTGTCAATATTTAAGGTCGTTCATAGGTCCCTCTTTCCCCTCACCTGCGCCTCAAGCCTAATGTACATAGCATTGCTTGCATCAATGTCACAGCCTGCAGAGTGGACACAAGACAGCTTGCTATATCTGGAGAGTGGAAGAAGCTGCCACCACGAGCACCCCCTGCTTCCTCTTCCCCTGCGCTGGTCCTTGTATCAAATTCCAAGTCCAAGTGGGTGTGTCTGTCTGACTGGCCGGGGTCAGGGTTGCTATGTGCTGTGACGTTGGTCACCAAGTCTTCCAGCTCCCCTAGGGGGCCAGGGATGATTCTTCTTTGTCTCTTCAGGCTCAGGCACCCTCGGCTTGTGGCAGCATTCGTCAACCCACTCCTCCATCTCCATGTGACCATCTCCTTTGTGTGTGTCAGGTCCTGCTCAGCTTATTTCACCTAAGAAATTTGTGAGGGCTTTTGGGATCCACCAAGATAATCAATAACAACATCTATCAATCACACCTCTGACCTATAAGTTAATATTCATTCTTTTGCTATATTATATGCTGTTAGAAAGTATATCTTTGGAAGAATTTTATTGGAGATGATCACAGGTATGGTAAAGAAGTTATCATAACTCCCACTAAAGAAATGCCAAATGGCAGTTTTAGCTGGATGCCACAGTCCAGATGCAAAGGTGAAGGTGAGTCAGTCACTGCATTGGTGTCTTGTCACTAATGGTCAGGGGACCCACTGGGACAGTGCTTCTAGCCAAGGCAAGGGTGGTGACAAGATCAGGTTGTAGGACCAGATCCCATAAAATAAGCTGGTTTTGTTGCCTCTGAGCTGCACGAATCTCAGCAAACCCTCTGTCTGCTTTAGTGATGTTGTACTCTGTTTTGTTCCTCCGTTTCCTTTTCCACCATGGGAGACCAAGAAGCACAGCTCAGGGAAGTAGTGAGAGATGAAACGAGTCTGTGTGCATGTTAAGCTCCGGGCCCATTCCTTGGCATGCCACGGACATAGAACGGGTTTCCTGTTGTTACCCTGAGTCTTGCCCAGCTCCCACAATGTGTCCTTTCACCTCTGGAAGCACAGCACAAAAGGTACAATTAATTCAGAGAGCCTTGTGTGTCTCTTTTCATTTCAGACACTATTTGGGTGTGTTAAATTCTAAGAGCATGGGTCTATCTACACCTTAGTTTCTCTCTCCAGGTATTGAAGTATAATAGGAAAATTCACTGGACACAGCACGTTCTCTTAAATGCACCCCAGATTTTTAGCTTCTCAGTCCAGGAGAAAGCAAAAATCCCTGCACAGAACTCCAAAGTCAATTCTTGTTTTTTTTTTTTTTAAGTTTTAGTAAGTTATGACTGATATACAAAAACTTATACACACGCTGGTGAGCCCACAGTAAGTTTTAAAAGTTGTTTTACCCTAAGATTATTTTGAAAACACAAACTAGACATCCTGTTTAAGTTTTCTTCGGGAAAAATGAGTGGTATGGGTATGGCTCAGGCATTTGTTTTTCCCCTGTACCTTTGGGTAGCTAGACGGGGGACAGGACTGAGGCCATGATAAATATTTGCCTCCTGGAGTAAACACAGACAGTGTTCCTTATTTGACGGCATCTGTCATGCAACCACACTGTGAATGGCACAATCGAGGCACAGCAGTAACGCACTGGCCGTGAAAGGATGCAGCTTGGAGGGATATTGTGCAAGAAGCAACAAAGGACTAGCAGGGCCATATCACTATCAGCACCTTGCACGTCTCTGACAGCACACAGGGTACATGCTCTAACACCGCTGTGTCCTTTACCACACCCCCAAACTCTGCTGGAAAACATCAAAACCACTCTGCCTCTTCACGGACTCTAAAATTTTGCATGTATATCTGCAGAAACTATAATGAAATCACTAACTATATTCAAGATAAAAAAAACGCAAAGTGGTCGCCAACTAAAACTATGTACTGTAATAGAAGAATAAATATGCAATGCAAAAACTGATACAGAGAGGTGGGGAGAAATCCAATGCAAAGTCTAGATGATTATTCAATTTGGCAAAACACTGTATTTGGTCTTAGGTCTTTGGCAGCCAGGGCAGATAGGGAAGGATAACACAATGTGTTACATAACTTAATAAGTTATTTTTCCACAGATTGAATATATATTGTAAGATAAGGCCAAACCATAATGTCATTGATCTGACTGAGGGCACTTAGGATGGGTAATTATGCCTTTTCTATTTTTTTTTTTTTTGAAGCACCTTTCTGGAAAACTCCAGGGAAAGTAGTTAAAAAAGAACTACCTTATCCTCTCACTGTCCTGAGATAACTGATGTGATAACTTAGAAAATTTTCTTCTGGTCACTTTCTATTCTAAAAATACAAGTGAAATAACATACAGAGTAATATTTTCCTGTTCTTCTTAAATTAATGAACATTAATTACTTAATTACTTAACACTCGATATTAAGAGTTTTCTATGCCACGAACAATTCTTCACACAAGTCCTGTTTAATGCCTCTGTATTTTGCAGAATGGATGAGAGATGTTACTGAACTACTCTTTTTTTGGGGGGGGGTAGTGGGGATCAAAATCAGGACCTTGCCCTTGCCAAGCAGGTGCTTATGCCACAGATCCATCTCCCCAACCCTCGGAACTACCCTAGTCATTGGTGCACTTTGCCTTATTTAAGTAAAACAACTGTCTTCTGTGAACATCTGGTGCATGAATGTGGTTCCACAGCTCTGATGACTTCCTCAAAATACATTCCCAGGAGCCAAACTCCTGGTTTAAAGGGCATCTGCAGATTCTAAGGCTCTAGAATGGGCAGGCTATTTTCCAGAAAGACTATGCTACTGTATAGCACAAGACATTCTGTCTCACCGTCCCAGTTCTGAGTCCATCACTGAAGAATCTTTGGTAATTTGTTAGGGGAAAAGATATCCCTCTGCTATTTCAATTTGCATTTTGTTCAAAACCAGTGAGGTAGGCTGGAGAGATAGCTTGGTAGTCTAAGCACCTGCCTGGCAAGAGCAAGGACCCAGGTTTGGTCCCTGGTACTGCATGCTATGCTGGCCCCAGAACACCAGGTATGCCATGCCGGCCACTGAAACCAGGCATAGTGATGCACACCTATAATCCTCACACTGGGGAGGCTGAGACAGGAGAATCACTATGAGTCTGAACTGCATAGTGAGACCTTATATCAAACAAATGATTAATTAATTTTTTTAACAACTCAGTGAGGCCACACTTCTTTTTGTATGTTAATTTTCCACTTGCATTTCCTCATTAGAAATCTGTTTGTCCTTTACCTGGGTATGTATTTTAATGTTTTTTCTCATCCATTTGTATGAACTCTATAAATTAAGAATGTTCATCGTTTTATTCTGTGAGGTGATGTGTGTTTCAAACATGTCCCCACTTGATGCCCTCCTGTTCATCCTGCTCCCGAGTGAGCTTCATGGGGAGGAATGTCACATGCTCTGAAGTCAGCCTGTTGGTCATTTGTATTGGACTTTCTTCTAGCACATTTATATTAAGCAATACCATCTTTTTCTCCCACTGAATGCCTGTATGTTGGGGGTAGAACTCTACTGGATGCCCTCCGTCTAGGGAGTTCAAGTAGAAATTCATGAAGATTATTTTACCTTCTGTTCATTTTCTTCAGAAAGGAGATTGCAAATCTAAATGTCATCATCAGAACCACAGTCTCGGTCCTTGGGATTCAGGTGTTACAGACATGGTCCCCAGAAAGTCATTGGCCTTATAGGGCAAGGGAAAACCTTGCAGACAGGAGTTCCAGTGCAGGTCTCTAGGTCACTAAGAATGTGCCCTTGATGATAATGTTGCCCAAGCCCCTTGCCTGTGCCCTTGGCTTCCTAGCCTTGAGGTGAGCAGTTCGGTTTCACCAAAAACAATGGAGCCAACAAATCATGGATGGGAACTTCCTAAGCTATGAGAGGAAAAAACCCATTACTGCTTGCTTCTCTCGGGTGTTGCTCATAGTGACAGAAAGTTCACACATTCTATGCTAGAAAGGTGCGACTGAGGGTCAAGGTAAATGTGATGACTGGGTGTCCTTGATAGAAACCTGTAGGCAAAAGTCCATATGATGAACATCCAGTCCCCATATTCTCTTAGTCCTGTAAAACAAATACCAATGTCCCTAATGTACTGACCTGGTTTAATTCCTGTTCATAGAATTCGCCATTCCCGGCCAAAAAGCCTTGAGCTTCAAAAGCATAGGGAACCTTTTATAGACCCAAAACAGACCAGTGCTCATGGATAGGAAGACCTGATCCCCAGACAGTTTCTAGCTGCTTTATTCTCTGCTGTCCTTACAAAACCCTTACTCTGTAAGACAGCTGCTGTTCTAGCACTTCCCAGCCAGCAGCTTTACCTCAATAAAGCCAGTCCTTGCTGCATCAATTTCTTTGCCTTCCCTTCCCTCCTCTTTTTCACCTTACAGAAGCCAGAGCAAACAGCCAGAGTGTAGTATAGCTGAAACTCTCAATTTAAGCCTCCTTCCTGGACCAACCTCTTTAAGGAACTGGGCTCCATCATGGGCAGCTCAAGGGCCTCCTGGAAACTTAGGCTGCCTCTTCTTGAAGAGGAATTGGGGGATTTTTCTAAATTTTCAGTCTTTAATTCTTTTACACATTTCCAATGTTACACAGACCAAGAATCCCAATGTCTATGGCCATTGATTGATTTACACAACCAGTACTCTTTTCATTTTGGTTTGACCCAAGAAAACTCCATGCAACATCATGAACTACAGAATTACCGTGTCTTCATTTCTTGTTTTTTCTTAAAAAGGTCTAAAATCAAAATATAACTCCCCACAAGTCCAGGCTAGTGCTGAGAGAATTCTAGCCTCAGCACTAGACTTCTGGGGTTGGTCTTTCTCAATGATTTGGAACAAAGGCTGAGCCTTACTTCAGGTGCTGACAGAGTACAGGAAGGTCCCAGCTGGTGACTAGTAAGAAAAGTCACACCAAGATGGCGCCCTCCCATGGCAAGCTTCCAGTTTGGATGCCTTCCCCATCTAAGTCTTTCATTCCAATTCTGTTTATCATGATCATATTTATCCTGAAAACACTGCAGTGTGTTCAGATATGTGGGAGAGGAGAACCTCTACAACTGGCCAGTTACTGGGAGCTCTGTGGCTGAGAGCCAGCCAGGTAAAGACCTGCAAGCTGAGCAAACAGCCTGCTTCCGCCAATCTGGGAAGACACTGGGCCAAAGTGCCATAGAAAATAAGCTTCTTATACTGTATCGTGGGAGATGCTGAAAGCATTTCATCAAGACGTACCTCTGCTTTGGGATTTGGCTGTGGCTGCTGTTGCTGCTACTGCTTCTCCCTATCTTCCTTCTCCCCCTCTTCCTCCCCTTCCTTATCCCCTTCTTCCTCCCCCGCTCCTTCTTTTCTTCCTCCTCCTCCCATCCTATTCCTCCTTCTCCTCCCCTTCTTGTTCCATTTGACCTTTCACCCACAACGGAAATTAAATAGTCGCAATCTTCACTACTTTCTTATTCCTATCCTACAGGAAAGTTCTATCAAGGAATTTTCAGCCCTGTCTTGCCACCCCAACCCAGCTTTTCTTCCCTTGTCTGAGTCACTTCCTCTGCCTGAATAATTTCATCAGGGCTTCATGTCATTAGGGTTGAAACAAAGGTACATTGGATGAATTCTAACAAAAATAGCATGAGATAAATCCACAGGCCAAAGGCACCAAAGTTCTAGTTACTGGGCTTTGCAATTTGCCTGGTGCTATCCTCAGTAATACTGCAGCTAAATAGCTTCAGAAAGTCTCCCAGCTTGTTGCACACAGAGAGGCTGAAACACCAGGCGTGATCACCATTAGAAATACAGTGCAGCAACACTATGGACAGAAGGAGGTGGGAGCTCTCTGGGAGGCTTTCGTAAGCTCATGTCATGATTGTTTTCCACCATGACAGGGCCTGGAATGATGCGCCTGCAAAGTTCACCAAGTGTAAGACATGCACTCAACAACTTTGGAAGTAGGAAGGGAAAGGCGAGCTCCCCACAGCCACAGCCACAGTGTGCATGCACTGCAGAGTGATCGCCTTGGAGGCTGCCCAAGTGGCAAGTGTGGGCCTCTGCTTCTCCACAGAGTGACCCACAGTGATTAGAAGTGACAGGAGGGTGGCCCAAGCATTGTGAGGCGAGCAGATGAGACGCTTCCCAAGTGACACCCTGCTGCTCCCTATTTGTTTTCCTCTGATCACTCCCACATCAAGCTGGTCTGGCTCATTCATGCATCAAAACAAGAGGGCTCCCACTGCCAGAGTTGTCAGCTGCCCAGGAAATCCAACTCACTTCTTGCCGCCCAGGGCACTTAAAAGGTCCAGAACCTAGGACTGGAAAAAAGGATCACTAGACTGGCCAGTGATATCCGAGGCAAAGTCCAAATACATCCTGGCACTTTCTAGACACTGACTTTATCTGCCATGGGTCCTGAAGATATATGCCAGGGAAAGAAGAGGTGTCAGTGTACAGAGACCTCATTCCTCACAACCCTCCACTTTCTGTCGAAGCTAGAACTTGACCATCTCCAGACCCCAGATAGGTGGTCCTGGGTGGGAACCTGGGCAGATCTGCTGCTCATAGAGCAGTGGTTAGTACCATCCACAGCAAGGATGTGATCCGGGATCGGAGTCCCCTCACACAATGACAGTCTCAGCCCAACAGACTTCTCCATGGCATCAGCCAGTGAACCAATTTTGTCCAGGAGTGGAGAAGAACCTACAACCAGGCAGGAAGGACAGGGACTCAGGACCCCTCAGGACCAGGGCTATAAAACAGACTCATCCTTACTTCCCCACCAGCTCTTGGGCAAAGTGGCACGCTTCCTGCAGGGCCACCCTTTTATCATTCCGTGATCGATCCATTCTCACTGACACCTGAAATTTACTCTGCCTCTGACCATCTTTCTTGCAATGTGTGGCCTTCATCTCACATAGCAGCCCAGAGCAGCAGTTTTGATTTCCCTGAGGTGCCCCAAGATACACAGCAAAGGGGCTGCTTCTGCTTTTCCTTTCTTTCTCTCTTCTTCTTTTGGTGGCCACAGCTGCACAGTGGGTCATGCTCTCAAGGACATCGGCCAATGCCTTGTTGTCAAGGCAGGAGTTTTTGCTTCTTCTCAGCTGGGTACCCCATTTTCTGCTTCTTCACAGGTATTTCTCCTAGGCCTCTAGGCAGATGTCTGACCAAGTCTCTGGGCTCCAGGTGTGGCACTGGCTGTTACCTGGGTCCTTTCAATGTTCTTCTCACAAATGCCCCTATTCTACTGCTGCTCTTTCACAACCTGTGCGATGAAATCATTTTAATTCTAGCATTCAAGGAAGTCTTTATGTATTTTTCAGATTAGAGATGCAATGCATGTATTGTTAAAAATTTGGAAGGTTCATGCTGGGGAGATAGGTTGGTGTTCTAAGCACTTGCCTTGCAAGCACAAGGATCCAGGTTCAATGACTGGTACCACATGCCATCCTGGCCCTGGAACTCAGGAGAGCTTTGTTGGCCACCAAGACCAGGCATGATGGTACAGGCCTGTAATCCCAGTGCTGGGGAGGCTGAGACAGGAAGATCACTATGAGTCTGATCTGCTTAGTTTGACCCTGTACCAAATAAATAAATCAATTTTTAAAAATTAAAAAAAGGGGGGCTGGAGATTTGGCTCTGCAGTAGAATGCTTGCCTAGTAACCTGGAAACCCTGGGTTTAGTCCTTGGCACCAACAACAAAATAGTAAACCTCTCCTAAAAAACAATTCAACCAAAAACATACAGTAAAATAAAAAAAAAAAATTTTTTTTTTAAATTTGGAAGTTTGAAAAATCAGAAGAAAAATATATTAAAGATAACCGTGGTCCTACTACCAAAAGTTAGTGAATATCATATATAAATCACTCTTATAAGGTATTTTTATGAATATATATTAATATGTAGTAGTTTCATAGTTTTTAAATTTTTTATTTCTAAAGAGAATATAAAAAAATAGTAAAAATAATTAGAAACAATACAGAATTTCACTAAACAAAATGATAAGGGTTCAACAATGGTTGTTACATTGCATACTGTTGTCTTCACATTAGCTGTTCATTTGAAAAGCTAACACAATACCATCCACATTCTCCTCTGTCATTAGAATTCTTCCCAACCATGACTTTAAGAAAACGGTGTAGTATTTTCTACTCTGGTAGTACGATTTGTTTCATCATGTTCCCAATTTGTCATAGGTCGTCTCCCTTTCTGGCTGTATTTGTGTAGGGTATTTATCCACTTGGGTCTCCTTTCCAACAGCTATTTGGATTGAACTGTGCTGCAATCCTCCCGACTCAGGAGCTCCTTTTCCAGTTTGTGGGGCCGGTCGGGCACAGAACATTCTTGATCAAGGTTACCTGTCCCATCGGGGAGGTGACAGTGCCCTCTTCACTGGATCAGGTGGGTCATCCTGTCTCCGAGCCTTCGGCATCAAAGTTTGCACTCATGTGTTTGCTTCCTTAACCACTAGGCCAGCCCAGCTACCTCTCGGCCAGTCTCTACCTCCTGTCCCCTCACAGAGGACCCTGATGGCCTGTGTACCTGCTGGACCTCTGTGTGGAGGGGGTTAGGGTTAGGTCTCCCTTTGCTATTTGGTTTTGGCTGTGAGAGGCTCTATGGTTTTACAACCTAAAGCAGTGTTAAGGCCCCCTTCTTCTCAGCGGTCATTCTCAACAGCAGCACCTAGGAGTGCTGAGCCCCTAACCAGATCCTACCATAAAAAATCTCTGCGGTTCCTGATTGCCTTTTCCCTTTAGTCAAAGCCAGTTCTTATGTTCATCATGGTCAGTCTCTACAGTCAATGAGCTTAGTGAATCTTCCCTGAATGAAAGCACAAATGCATGACAGGTTCTACAAGTCAGCTCTTTGTTACTATCAAGAAATACCTGAAATGGTCCACCAGGGGAGAAAAAGAGGTTTACCTAGGCCTTGGTTCTGGAGGTTCAAGGTCCAAATAGCCCTAGTAAGGGTCCCCCGACTGCAGGTGGATGGAAAATGATCCCAAAGACAGCTGGGACACAGGAGAGCCAATGCTTCTTTCCCAGAAACCCCTGAGATATCTCAAGGATTGTGGGAGAACAGCTGCCAAGAGCACCCATCTGGTGACTTCAGGCCCTCCAAGATGTCATAGCACCTTCCAACTTTCACTCTCAGGACAGGTTTTAATACTATGTACCTTGGGGGTAGGGTACAACTGCACCATAGCAAAGGCTCATTTTGTGTCCTTGGTCAAGTGCTTTATATTTTGCTTGCCACGTTATAAGGTGGTACTTCATATCTAGAAGATTTCTTAAATTATGAAATTTAAAAATTCCCTTTGGCCAGCCTTCTGGGAATTTCTCCCAATAAGAAAGGCAAAAGCAAAGACACCATTTTTGGCACAAGGACAGTCATCAGAACAGTATAACAAAAACTGAAAGCAACCCTAACATGGAAAAAGGGGATAAATCATTGCACATTAATCTCACATTGAATATCAAAATCTACATACTTAACAACTTTTTTTTTTTTTTT